>CABEEJ010002489.1:23274-81729 GCA_901482245.1 Timema douglasi
GGGGGGGGGGATTAGGGAGTGGATCAGTTACAATACAATATGTAAGTTGGGGGTTAAACAGTCTTTTATTGAGTGAATGATGGAATTTACAATTGATAGGACAGGTGTTAGGTTACATATAGGAATAGACAGAGAGGTGTAGCGAGCTACGAGTGTCATACTAGACCTACCAGTATTCTGATCACCATTAGGTCGAGGCGAGCCCAACTGGAGTCGAAACACATGCTCCTGCATTACACCTTGAACCACTTGACTCACTCAGCAGCTGCTAGTGTACTCTCACTCTGCTTCCTCGCACCACCTTAGCCTCGGGTCCTCTCCTGTGATCCTCTCAATCACCTCCCCCAATCAGAGAGTTTGAACCTTCACACGAGGGGTTGAGGTAGAGCTAAATAAGTTATCATCAGTGGAAATGAGTGTTCGGTTCGGTGCTTTCAACAGTTCACCGTCAAACATGCTGTGTTGTTGTAATGATATTTAATCCAAACCTCAATAGCTTGCTGCACTTCCCGTCTTATATTACTAAAGTAGTAGATAATGCATATATTAGAAATACTATTCTACAAGACTAAGTCGAGACCCTTACAATTTTGTAATAAATAAATTTATAATGCCGACTTGAGGATGTTTATAATTTTATCTTACTTAGTAATAAAATTAATTATTGCCTAATGGCTTGGGAATGTATAATAAGACAGTGTAGAAACACTGTACAATAATGTAAAATAATTGATAATGAAGGAAACCAACCTGAAAGGATAGTTAGGTTAGGCCTAGATAGAAAAACACACTTCTCTATTCTATTCTTCTTAAACTATTACACTATTATACTCCACACATTGTTTTAAATTTTCGGAGATGTTCCTTTATCATTTGAAGAGGAATGTTAAAAACACATGGACAAAGATTGGCGATAGAACTAACCTAACTATCCTTTCAGGTCGGCTTCCTTCACTATCAATTACTTTATTACATTATTGTAAAGTGTTACTATAGTGTCTTATTGTACATTTATTTTACTTGGGGTAGAGTGAAAGTAGATTTAGTATTTTACTGGCTATCATATAAGGTGCTTATCTGAATTTGAGTTTTTTTTTGCTACCACACTTATAAGAGGTTTACATACATTCATAAATACTTTAACAAAAAATCTTAGATGTGAAATTTGTATTATGTCATTTCTGAAATATGTTGGTGAAAATGCATTTACATATTTTAATTATTATAAACATTTTATCTTTTAAAATAAATATTATTTGCTCTCTGGATTAAAAATGTATGCCTAAAGTTTCAAAATTTGAATTTTAGGACCTTTTAAGGTCGCTTTGATAAAATGGGTTAAATATCTAACAATAAAAATATTGTAGAAGGAACATATGTAAGAGAATAATTATTTTAAGGTTTATTCTGGCAAGAGGTTAACCCACGCTTGTACATTTCCATGGAAGTCAAGAGTGTTGGGTTGCCTTCCTGCTGAGAATAGAATATATCTAATATAAATTACATCCTGTTGACGAGAGAGCATGGTGTGACCGCTGGACCTTCCTGGCTTGTGGGATATCGAGATCAGCAAGTTTAAGTATAGTAATGAGACTTGTTGAGTGATGGGGGCTATGCGGGGTGCATGAGAATCCTGACGGAGGGAATAAAATGTGATCTGGTGGTTCCCCCTCCCCTCCCGAAGGGTCTATAGAAGGGCTTGCGAGTTCCGCTATCGTGCATGCTCCTTCGTCATGGAGATCTACCTGGTTACTTATGTAGAAGTTTAGCATCTGACTAGCTTAATAAATATATCTTATTGGACTAACTCACCAGTTTCATTTCCCACGAACCACCCATTCCAACCCCTACTGCTCGGGGTCCATCCCAAACATGTCCCTACGGTGCCGCAGTAGTGTTGTAGTTAAGGTTGGCTACCGGGCACCCAAATAAAACTGGGTCCTTATACATATATGTTTTAAAACGTGTTAATCCAGAAATACTCCCATTTCTTTGTAAAAAAGAGAAATAACTTGTGCACCCCTCAGCTCCAAAATTATAGTCCACTAATGTTTGAGAATTATATTTTTATTTCAAGTTTTGTTCATATGAAAACTTATTTCATTTCATTTTCACTTTAGTATTTTTTTTGGTTTATTTATTCTAAACCCCTGTTAAAATAGAAAAAATAAACTGTCTACTTTTAAATTATATACTAATCGAGGAAGATATGTTTCAATAATATGTTACAAGCTATCGCTTAAATGATGTATATTCACAATGTCATCTCGTTGCAAAAAATATTTTTTCACAAAGCCATTATCTCAATTATTATCTTCAAACAACCACAGTGTAGTAACATAATCTTTACAAGATGTATGTTTTCTATTTTCCATGAAGACAAGCCCGATGGCCTTTCAACTTTTTCTAAATATGACAATACTAGCAGCTGTCATGAAATCTATACAGGCTGGAACAACGCTACATAACGCAAAGATCCACCAATAAAGATGGCAGTCCCAATCATCAAACAGGAAATAAGACAGCAGTATGCATGCACTAGAATGGCATAAGATGGCTGAAGACTAGGAGTTAAGGAAACCTTTTGAGATACATATTTTAAACAATTCTCATAGAATAAGTTAAATAGAATTTTAAGACAACCACAGCTAAATCAATAATGTCTGAGAAATTCAAAGCACTTTGAAATTATTTTTTTATAACACCAAATATTTTATACCAACTTTAAAACAGTAAGTCAGGTAGAAGACACAGTAAAATAACAGTAATTTTTATGTTTGTTGAGATCTTTAGTCATGTGTGGAAGTTCTTGGGTTTTTGCTAGGGTAATGGCCTGGCCACACAAAGCGCTACACAAGCTATGGACGTTCACTATGCAGGCGAAAAATAGCTTCCTTTACTGACAGCATAAGTGGTCACACATAGCTGTGTATGCTATGTTCACTATTTTAGCTAAGCCTCGGTTTGTTTGATTCTCGGCAATATTTTTAAACGTCGCTGACGACGGACTTGTGCAGTTGACCCACCATGATATCCGGCCACATGCAGTCGGCATTAGTAGTAGGTTTAAAGTAAGAATATGACATTTTTGGAGCAGTTAATTGAAGAGGTAAGGTAGTACTCATGCCTGTGGAACAGAACCATTGAAGAATACCATAACCTGAACATACAAGATAATAATGAAATTCACCAAATTCTGTTCTTTTCATGTTCCCACTTTCTTTTACATTTATTTCACAATGAAAGTAACAACTAAGCCTCATCATCAATGTCATCACTCTCCCAAGGCAAACTACCATCCAACATTTCTTGGACGAGACTGAAGTCTCGTACAAATCGTAGTTTCTAATGTGGCCACTTAGTGTAGCGGACAAAGCGTACATAGCATGTGTAGCATACATATTGTAGCACTCTGTGTGGCCTCAGCATAAGTCGGGATTGGCAGATTGTACTAATAAACTCACTATTCATTTGATAAGTACATGTTACAGTAGTGGGTAAATGTTATTGAGTTGGCTTTAAAGAACAACTTTGATGCTGAATAGGAAGGAACCATTTCCTGACTTGCCCTGGCAAAAACCCATGAGCTACAACATACACATTATAACCAAATTAATGAAATTGGTGAGCAATAATATTATGGCAATCCAAGGTAGGTGTTTGTTTATAGCTAACAATAAACTTGCTTTCATCCTTTTATAAAAGCAAGCTTTTTATCATATATTTGATAATCTTTCAGGTTCATATGGATAATATTAGGAAAATTTCAACTATCTGAAGTTTAATTGCTAATTGTGAATTTGAAAACTAAATTTGTTTTTACCATGCATCTAAAATACTAAATTATGCACTCATTTTACCTCAATATTCTTAAATAAAAATGGGTACTAAGTTTTGTTTAAACTTGAATGCTATAGGTATATTTTTACCACTGCATCAAGATTTTCGAGCACAGCAACTCTATTATTTTAACAAGATAGTTCTAATGTACTACCCTATAGTTCTTAGATTAGATGTTGGGTTTTGGTTCTTAGAAATATTTCCACATCAAATATATTTGCTTTATAAAATACACATGAGTCTACAAATTAATTACAATGCCTCCTATTATTGTTATAATTATCATATTAATTAATTAACATTAGAATGCGGTTAATGAAATCAAAATGAAACATGATTCAAAACTTTTTATCAATAACAATGATTCATTAAGAATGTAGTTTGATAGAATTGAGAACCCAAATACCTACATATATTAATTAGAATCTTGTATATTAAAACAAATTTTTTCAATTAATTATTTAGCAAACATATTAAAGCAGTGGTTCTTAATATTTTATCACTTGTGGCCCCCTAAATATCCTAAAATATTTTCGCGGTTCCTTAGTTTTGGCTAACATAATAATATTTAAGATTTATTCTAAAATAGTGGTTTTATTTACTGATTATAACAAAACAAATAAAAAACCGAAATTAACTATTTAATGAGACCTTTGCTGTTGAACACTTTCTTCACTAATTTGTCTATTATTGTTATTACTTAATTGCATTCCTTAATGATATTTACATGCAGGAGTCGATTAAGAATAGATTTCGCTGATTCATTTTAATATTTACCATTGTGGAAAATCCGGAGACGCGGCAGTAGGCCTAAAGTCAGTTGGCCTAAAGTGAATTCTGAATAAAAAATTTGATATTGTCAATAGTTGGCTTAAAGTCATTTGAACTAAAATTATTTAGCCTAAAATATAATGTTAAAACCTTCAGGTGTCTTCGTAAAATAGGCACTATTAGTTTTTTCATCCAATTATAGATAGCACCAGTGATGGTAGATGGTGTTAAGATATTTCTAAAAACATAAGACTTTATTTAAACACAGACTTACTTTATTTACTTACTCTATGGCATTAAAAACTCGAAAGTTCATTGCTGCACTCACGAGAGTATGCCACCTATCCCTATTTTGATCTGGTTCTATCCAATTTATCTCATTACATCCTATGTTTCTCGGCTCTATCCAAATGTTATCCTCCATCTGCGTCTAGGTCTTTCAAGTGGTATTTTCCTATTGGGTTTGCCATTCAATATCATGAACGCGGTTTTAGATACTCCCATTCATGCTGCATGGCCTGCTCACTGTAACCTACGAGATTTTATTATCCTAACAATGTCTGGTGATGAGTACAGGGTGTGCAGATCATCATTATGTAGCCTCCTCCACTCCTCACTATCTTCATATATTTTTGGATCTAATATCTTCCTAAGCACCGTGTTTTCGAACACCCTAAATTAATTGTCATGTATAATAAGAGACCACATTTCATACTCATAGAGAACCGGTAAAATTATGGTTTTGTATATTCTAAGTTTTACATTTCTTGACAGCAGGTGAGACAACCTATGTTTATGTGAGCAAGTATGTGAGTATCCATGGATGTTTTATAAGGCCTAAAGTGGTCTGCGAGCAAAAACGTTTAGGAATTACTGCACTAAAGCAATATTAACTCACATACACGCAAAGAAAAAATTGAGCTATCCTAAAATTTAACTAACAATGACGAATGAAACAAGTTTCGCATACCTACACCAATGTCACAATTCCCTTAGTTAGCCGTGTCTATATTCTATTCTATACTAATAAAACAAAGTGTCGGTCTGTAGTTAGAAACTCTGTGTGTATGTCTGTCTATTGTATAAGATCTTTGAAATAGCTTAATTTATTTCGATGGAGATTTTTAGTGTGTAGGATATTTATACAGGTAGGTTTTTCCATATAATTCATATGTTGTCTTATCAGTGAGCTAAGCAGTGTCTAGCAGTGCCTAAAAACCGACTGTAGGTGTCGTTTTTTGCATCTTAAATTTGTATCAATTCAAATATATTAAATTTTATTACATACATCATCTTTTTAAGACCCCGTGGCAACAATGTGTTTTGGAAAAACAAGAAATGAATTGTAAATCTCCTTGGCAACGAGATTTTGCAATATAAACAAAAATGAATAATTCCTTACGTATAATTTGATAATCCTATTTACAGTAATAGAAATTCTGAGAAAACTACTGAACAGATTTTGACAAACGAACACTCAATTTAAAGGTTAGGTAAGGACTATAGATGAGTACAGGATGCTGAGAGAGGAAGATGTGCTGCTTGCAGATGCGGCAAATGTTGTAATTCTTAGTGTGCGTCCAGCTAGACCTCAATTTTAGGCTCACCTTTTTCTCCAGAGTCACCACAGGCATGCTGGACCAGAGCTCTTGCGGGATCTAAAATGTGATAGCTATGGACTTTCTAAAGGTGAAATAAGATTATCAGGTGGTTAAGACCAAATTCACAAAGCGCGAAACGAGGACAGCCTTCTCAGGTGGAGCCTCCAAACAAACTAAATGCTGTTTACTATGTTACCAAAAATATTGCCCCGGTGTGGATGCACCTCAACAATGCTGCCAATATGCTACCGATATTTATTTGATGTTTAATGCTCACTAACGGGAAACTGTCAACATGTCGCCAATATTTAGAACTGATTTTCATGTTTTTGTTGACAACTGTGATATCAACACTTGTTGCCAACAATGTTGCTGCGGAGTGGACGGTGCAAAAAATAGACAAATTATGGCAAATATTTATATGCTAAACAAACCAATGATAGTAGGTTAGAAAGATCATTTGTTGCAATGTTTGTTTTTACTATTCTTTATTTTAATACTAAGCACTAATTATTAATTGGCTGTTATAATAGCCTAGAGCCATCTTAGGTGGGGGACCAAAGCAGCCCTAGCCCTGGCTTCTCTTTAGAGGAAATCTTGTAGAAGAGTCAAAACTAAACATTAACTTAAAAATATTCACTAACTATCAAACAGATGAAAAGAAAGTATTTTTTAAGTTTAGAGAAAGCTACGTCTGTACTTATTGGCAAGTCATAGAACGCAGGGTGGATTGAGAGATCAGGCCGCTGCCCCACAGCTATAGATAAGAAGTAAACATTTTTACTCATATTAATCTTTTATTGTCTAGATCTTACTTATAGTTTACAGGTCCGCCCAGTGGATTAAGGGTCTATGGAAATGGAATTTCAGGGGCCCCCTTCACACACAAAAATTAACTTAATTTAGTGTTGAAATATTATGTTCGTAAATCTAATGTAATCGTGTGCATGAAAAAAATATAAAATCTTCCTTCAATAACTTCCTCCTCAGTTTTATTTTCATCCTTATCATCCATCTATTTTGTCCAAGCGTTAATTTAAAATCTGAAATATCTTTTGAACTTTTTCAAGTATGATGTTCACTTTTACTGAAAGCCAAATAGTTGACATAAACATTGACAAGAAATTCGTGCGATGAAAAAATATCTAAATATTGGTATTTGTCAATCAACTCCATCAAACAACCTGGAACTTACGAAAGGAGCACAACAAACGTTGCTTCATAGAATCAACACACACTACATCGCCCTGGCACAGGGATGGCCGACCACCCTAGCAGCTAGTGGAGGAGTTGTGGGGGACCTGGCCATCTTCAACTCCCGCCACCGCAGATCCAATACAAGGAGCGGCCAGACTACCAGCAGACACCCAGGGGACGCGGTGACGGAAATACCGGACGCATGAAATAAAGAAGAAATGGGCACACAGACATCAGAGAAGACTAGTGCCATATATGTTATTGTAAACCATGTACTACCTTTTGTTTAATGAAGTTAGCATAGATTGGTCCTTCTTGTCATTGGTGGCTGTCCTCCCAAACCATACCCTTTGTTTTCTGTGTTTAAAAATTTACTTTAAATCCCTCTTAAAAGCACGTGGATTGTGAATGAGGAAAACTCGTTTTCGTGAAATAGAAATATTTGATTGGTTGGTGGCCTCGAGAAGTGGAACCCTGGGTAAAACTGCCCCATTTGCCCCCCATCAGTCAGTGCTTAACACAGCCGTACTCTCTCAGCGGCCAAATCTGTCATTTAGAGAAAAATGTATGCGTTGTACTATGGACTTAATAATAATAATATTATTATTATTATAACCAGAGTGGTTAGTAAGACGTGGTGCTAAATAATTATAATTTCACTAAGCTATGCCACAAGGGATAGCATATTTTAGGGCATTCCCCTCATCCCTCAATCCCATGAGGCAGCTTGTTAAGTCAGTATATTTGTATGGACTTCTGAGTAAATCCGCGTGCATGTGCATTTTAATTAGTTGGGATGCGCGGCTCGTTCCTTTGTGACTAGTGATATGGGCTATAGATTACTACAAGTGCTTTCTAATTAGTGTAGCGCAGGTGCTCCCAAAATAGGGGCGCACTTCCAGGAAATAATTTTAAAAATAAGCCAATAAATGAATTTTTTATTATATTACAATCCCTTTTCCAAAGCCTTGATTAGTGATGTGTAAACATTTTTTATACCTAGATAGTATTTATTAATGAATCACATCTATAATGGTTAATTGAATCAATAATATAACTGTGATCAATAAAAGATTAAACATGTATATAATTTTTTTACTAAATGTACTATCCAAAATTAAAAACAATTAGACGTTTGAATTTTGTCAACAATGAGGTAACCTCTAAATATGAACTAAAATGAAATGAAATAGTTATAAAACCCACTCACATATACAAATACAATATAGGAAATTCCTCTGACAAGACATCTTGTGAATGTGAGGAATGCCAGGCCTCCACCGTGGTTCGGATTCCATGTTAAACTGTAGGTCCTCCATTTCATCTCACAATCACCCTACCATCACACATTAGCGTAAGTGCGTATAACCCGAACGGGTAGTAAGACGCGGTGCTAATAATAATAATATAGGAAATTGATTAAAATTATCACCTCGTTTTAGTTGATGAACATTTCCATGAAAATACAAGTAGAAATAGTTGTTATTGGAACCAAGATGTAGGTCTTATTAGAAGCAAGAGAACCCTAGTGGGAAGTAGCGCTTGGAAGTATTTTCGTGTAGAGACGCGGGTTCACACCAGGGTAGGCCAAGGGCAGGTCTGCATGGACAGTTAATGTGTGCTTTGAGACTTTATCGTTTATTGAACAGTTGTGTATAAATTCACCTAGTATGAAGAGTATCGCTTTTATAATAAAACTCAAAAACTCACCGCACTCTATATGTTTGAATCCGAAACCACTGCCCCCCAACTTATTAAGGCCATTCCTGACATAATTCAGAATTAAGGAGTATCGACAGTGACAGTTTTTTTAATTTTAGAGGCGTGAAGTGTGATAAATAAACTAAAGTTTCGGAAACAAAAATGGTATTATGTTTATTTTGTAAATTAAATGTTAACACATTTTAATCAACTTTCCAGTGTGACGTATTACTCTTGTAACAAAGTCTATGGTAAGGATGAGCTTGATTCTATTCGTTCTAGAAGCAAGGTAGAAGAGGTCATTTCAAAAGTGTTGCAAAAAAGGGTAAGGGGACATTTTAAACAATAGAAAATACAAGCTGATGTCATAGGTTCGTCGTAAACAAAAAAATAAAATATTATTGATAAACCAAGTGTGTGAGGATATTTCCTAACAGATGTGGATGCATTTAGTTTTTATGTTCTGAAATTATTCATTAATTTGAAATATGCTAAGAATGGGAACTTTTGATTAACATTATTGTGAAATGAAAATCTATCTCATTACAACAGGTACAGAGAAAACTCCAGATAGCCAAATGAATCGTTGGGAAAAGGTGTTTGGGGATTTGGGGAACTTCAAAATTTACAAAACTAATAGAAAATAAATAGAACTACATCTCAGTGTGGTACTCCAAATAACTATAAAAGTCTGAAAATTTGAACTTCAGGAAATGGGTAGAAGGGGGAAAAGGTAGTTATATAAAAACTTTTTTGTGTAATAGAAGTACAACTCCAAATAAGTCTTGAAATTCGAACTATACATGTAGGTAAACAGACCTTCACGGATAGCCAAATGATGTCTGAACAATAAATATATGGAATTTCTAAATAGAAGCCCAGGAAATGAAAGATCTTAAAATGTACACAACTAATAGACAACACTATTTTCGGTATGCTCAAAATTGAAACTTGGTAAGTACGTAAACAATACCACATAAGATAGCCAAATAAGTTCTAAAATTTTAAATTGGTAATGTGGGAACTGGAAAAAGAGGGAGGACGGGGTGGTAATAACTTTACATATTCTTAAAATAATTAACGCTATTACTTGGCATGGGAGAAAATTTAAATTAACTACATAACATAAAAATGGAAAGTTTGTAATTTAAAAATCAGATGCTGGGATATATGGGGAGGGGTTGAGAGGGGATACGTGGGGCTCCCTAAAAATGTCCTAGCCCAATTTAATTTATAAACGGTCCAGATTACACATTTTCTCTCCTCTGGCGCGGCGGATACTTCCACCCCAACCCCCCAAATCTTCTTGCTCATTCAATGGCATACAGTTACTATAAATTCAATCCCAGACTACCTTGAACGCATCTGTACTAATAAAACGCGGTTTAATTTAATGTTAATTAGCAAAACCGAGAGCAAATTGTGTGAAATTTGCATAAAAATTGTTAGAATTCTGGTCAGTTATTTTGTAATTTGGTATTCTGAATATTGTATACTTACCGCGTATCGTATCTTACGTATCTTAACACTCTTAATATTCTCAATGATGATATTGGTGAGGAGTCCACTTTTTGTAACCATAATGTGAAGTATCACAAGACCTGCAGTTTAAAGGTTAACAAAACGGAACTGCATTGAACTCAGAAGCGAAGGGCTGCAGAAGATTCTGGTGGTGGTGATGGAGTTGGCGGTAAAAATAATTCATGAGTACTGGTGCTAGTGCACCTGTAGTTTCAAAGGAGCATTTGTGTTTCTCGTGTGGTGGTCTGACTTCTCCTCCCCATCTATTGCATGAGGTGTGCACTTTCGAAGCTAATGATCATGTGAGGGAGTATGCACACAATCTCCATATTTGGGACTTATTGGCCAAGTGATGTGCAAGTGACTTAGTAGCCATCGAGGTCAAATATCACCGGGAATGTTTGTATAGATTGTATAAAACTGAGCGGTGAGCTAGAAAATAAACTATACAACATACAGAGGAAGTATGCATTTTTGATTGGGTGTTCGCAGAGTTGATCACCTTTATACAATCGAGCATTGAGGATGGAAACGTGCAACCTGGGACTCCTAGCACACGCGCTACCGACTGTCTTGGACTTGACAGTAAATTTGGCTAGGATTCGAGCCCCAACCTGATTAATAACAGCGACCAAGTGTAATTAAAGTATAATGCCTTATACCGAACGGCCAACACTGTAGTTCACCCAAAAGAAGATTATGGTATGGTAAACTGTTCTTTACATAAAATATATTTTCAAATATTTAACAATCTCAGCATTTGCAACTAAATCCAACCTATTGAACAACACTAAATCGTTCTATAATGTTGTCTATCACAATATTGTTTAGTTAAAATGTTGTTAATAGTCTCTGACCCTCGTTTTACTTAACGTTGTCCCTGACTGGCTACAGTGTTGTTTTTCACCCGATTAAATCAAGCGTCAAGTTTGAATCGTTTGACAAACACCTGATAACCGCCCGCGCTATGCAAGAGTCATGCAGACCCCGTCACGAGGTGCATTAACTTGGAGAACAACTTTTATATTTTGAATTTTTGTCTATGTCAACAGTTTGTTTTAGTTTTGTACCACAAACAAAAAGTTTTGTACCCCCACCATTTTGAGTAATTAGCATATCAAAAATGCCACTCGAAATTAAGGGGTAATTAGATCTTTATGATTTTGAACTTTTTTCAATGCAAACGTTTTGTAATAATTCTGTACCACTTTGTAACATAAATTTGGTTTGCGTATAACATTTCACCAGATTAATTGAGGTTTATAAAGTATAATTTAATTAATATATTACCTCAAAGGCGGATCCAAATAATTTTCATAGGGAGGAATGGGGGTGTCATAATTATAAATAATATAGTTACTTGTTGGTGACCTGGCAGCCTAGGGGTAAGGTATCAGACTTCTGTGCTGGCGGCCGGGGTTAAATCCTCAGTCACGGCAAAGATTTGTCTGATTACCAAACCCTTACTTCACCTCTGACAAGACATCTTGTGAATGTGAGGAATGCCAGTTCTCCACCGTTGTTCGGATTCCACGTTAAACTGCAGGTCCTCCATTTCATCTCACAATCACCCTACCATTACACATTAGCGTAAGTGCGTATAACCCAGAACGGGTAGTAAGACGCAGTGCTAATATTAATAATAATAATAATAATAATAATATAGTTACTTACAATGCTAGAGTTCTGTTTATAGCCATTTAATTAGTTTCTCATTCATATTTGAGCTTATGTATTTTTTAAACAGTGGTTCTCCTCTTATATATTTTAAAATCAGTTAATATACTATTTAGAGTGGCCTTCCAACAATTTTTTGTAAAATTTATCACTCTAGGAGCTACGAGTAGTCTTCACCTTGATTTAAAAAATAAATAAATTATTTTATAGGCCAAAGCCATATTAAGTGTTTTTCGCCTAGAAATATTTCAAATTTGGATGCACCTCTAAGATATTTAGACTGATTCTCACTTTAATTTTTTATTCTAATTGAGTGACCATGTTGTTGTGATAATTACCCAAAATGTATACGGGTAAAAAACTTTTTATTTGTGTTAAAAAAAAACTACTGCAAAATGTTTGCATGGAAAAACTTCTAAATTCAAAAGTATTACTCCAGAATTAACTTTGAGTGACCAATTTGATATTCTAACTACTCAAAATGGGTGGGTATGCAATACATTTTGTTTGTAGTACAAAACATTGGCATCAAAAAAGCTCAAAATTCTAAAGATGTAAACACCTCTTAATTTGGAATGGCCATTTTGATATGCTTAATAGGCTTACTAAAAATGGGTGGGGTACAAAACTTTTTGTTTGTAGTACTAAACGGTACAAAACTATTATAAAACATTGGCATTGATATAAACTCAAAATTCTAAAGTGGTGCTCTTGCAGTAACTTGAATTGAGTACTTTGATATGCTAATTACTCAAAATGGGGGAATGGGGGGTGGGGGTGGGGTTACAAAACTTTTTGTTTTTGACACAAAACGGTACAAAACTTTGGCACAAAAAAAATATTCAAAATTTGAAAGTGTACCTCCCCGTCACGCACCCTTCTCCTCCCTCTCCAACAGCCTTTCTAAGTCATTGTTGAACAGAGTTGTCCGATGCTCCCCAAGACCGGGCGGTGTAAGACGCATTAACCACATTGTAAGAAAATTGGGGCATATACCAGTTTGCTAGTAATGGGAAGTTTGGGCTTTGAATACCGGATGGGTGGGGTGCCCACAAAGAGTGTTTTTAAGAGTTTTCCACTAAACCTCAATGTGCTATTGAAAGACGCTTATTGTTAGTCAACATAACATATTATTGTATCACAACAATAGGGTGATAGCAACAAAGAATGCGTTTATTGGCAAGGTCTTCATGTCGGCAATGTTAGATTACTCAACGTGCTTTTACAATTGTAAACAAATACAAGTGGTAGTATGTTTATTATAAATAAGTTATTTGTGTTGTACTTTATTAATTATTTTCTCTTTCTACCATATATGGGGTGCTCTAGTTTTAATCACTAAGGTACTTAAAAAGTTAAAACCATACACCGAAACTTTCGTTAATCAAACTTCTCTAGTGGTTGACTGGAGTGTGTGTTATTGTGAAAAGATACTAGCGATCTCTAGCTTCTTACCTGATCACAGGAACTAAAGTGCAGTGAAACTTGTATTCTTTGGAGCAGTGGTTCTAACAAATTTTAATCTGTGCCATCCTTTACATCCAAGTGAGGAAGTTGTGCCATGACCCTTCTACGCCCCACTCCCCTTCCAATGATGTAAGATTTGAATACAAACATTTTGTTGGTTTAGTGTGCTTATGTATACCTATGCATATTTTTACATTTTGTCAGGAAATTAGCCTTGTAAAAATTAAAAATAATTCTAATTAAAACCGTTTTATATAAATAAATTTTACATCTTGCGCCCCCCTTTAGCAACTATCGCGCTCGTCTTTGGAGGTTGCGCAGCACACTTTGATAACCACTGCTTTAGACCTTGGTAAATAGTTACACCAAAGAAGACTCATGTATTTAGAAATGATAGTATATACTATATTTATTATAAATAAGTTATTTGTGTTGTACTTTATTAATTATTTTCTCTTTCTACCATATATGGGGTGCTCTAGTTTTAATCACTAAGGTACTTAAAAAGTTAAAACCATACACCGAAACTTTCGTTAATCAAACTTCTCTAGTGGTTGACTGGAGTGTGTGTTATTGTGAAAAGATACTAGCGATCTCTAGCTTCTTACCTGATCACAGGAACTAAAGTGCAGTGAAACTTGTATTCTTTGGAGCAGTGGTTCTAACAAATTTTAATCTGTGCCATCCTTTACATCCAAGTGAGGAAGTTGTGCCATGACCCTTCTACGCCCCACTCCCCTTCCAATGATGTAAGATTTGAATACAAACATTTTGTTGGTTTAGTGTGCTTATGTATACCTATGCATATTTTTACATTTTGTCAGGAAATTAGCCTTGTAAAAATTAAAAATAATTCTAATTAAAACCGTTTTATATAAATAAATTTTACATCTTGCGCCCCCCTTTAGCAACTATCGCGCTCGTCTTTGGAGGTTGCGCAGCACACTTTGATAACCACTGCTTTAGACCTTGGTAAATAGTTACACCAAAGAAGACTCATGTATTTAGAAATGATAGTATATACTATTTAACTAAATAGGACACACGCTGCCCTCTATTAACATCACAATACATCATAGCGAATGTTTCTGAACAAAAATTAGACATATAACATTTATTTAAAGTCATTTGGCCTAAAGTCATTTGGTCTAATTTTTTTAATGACGGGTACTCGAAAATCCCTGTTCACATATATATGTAGAAACAAAGGTTGTCAAATTTGTAATGATAGCAAACAGATGAGGATAATTTGTACTATCCATTATGTATATTATCAGTGCTTCCCATCCCCTCCATTACCATAAAAACTCGAGAGTCTACTGTACTTACATGCTTATGATCATTGAATTCTTTCTTCCAAAACATAAAATCTAAGATACTTTACTTTAGTAATAAGCAAATAACATTTTAAATTATTCTTAAGAGGACCCGCAGTAAACTTTTGTGGACCTCCGGTTAAGAATCACTGTATCAAAGGATACATATCATGGCTGTTGTTGAAATGAACATTGTCAGTCCTGAGAGGAAGCCGATAGATTCTACTGCTATTAGTCCTAAAGCCACACTCAATCCAACTTTCAATCTGGAACAAACGTTTAATACAAATTATTGTAATTGAGAAACAGGTATCAACAAAACTTCCCTCCAGGTATTTCTAACCTGAATAGCTTCCTTCATTCTACCATATGTCCTTCTATTCAAGTCTGTTAGCATTTCAAATTTCCTTCTCCCTCTCTTCCCATCAATCTTTCCTTCTATAAATGTCATCTGTCTCTTCTCAATAGCTGGTTATCTAACTAGTTTCCTCTTTCTTAATGCTTTTGGCATACAGAGTTCCTCTTTAATCCCCTTCATTCCTGACCTTGGCTGCTCATTTTATCTTCTCCATCCTTCATCATATCCACATTTCAAAATTTTCTAAATACTTATTTTTCTTAATGTCCATATTTCTGCACCATATACAACGCTCCACAAAAAACACTTCATAAATATTTTCCTTAGTTTTAACTATACATTCTTCAATATTTAAAGATAAATTACTTGTCCAAATACTGTAAGCAATTTATTACTTTTAAAGTATGATTTTGTGTGTTTGTGTACAGTATAGTTCTTTTCTTATACTTCACAATTTTTAAGGAAATTAACATTTAATAATCCTGAACATATTTTTGTACTTTCAAAATTGTCTATGGAATAATCAACGGTTAAGAAGAGATGTTAAATTCAATCACTTATCTTGAGTAATAATCTCAATTTTGAGCTTAGTTCTATAAACATCAGCAATATGTTGAGGCAGTAATTTTAAATTGTCTATTAATGTTGAATAAAAACTTTAAAATCTTAATTTGTTTTTGTAATTGCCTTTAAGTCTTGATTATTAAATCAATATAGTATATGCTAAGACTAAAGTTTCAAAATGAGTGATGCATCAACTGGTAGATCATTCACAGTTCTGGGTATGACACTGAGATTTCACGAAGGATATGTGAGGCTCTCCGTGAATTCTTCCAGTGCCATTTCCAGCCCTGGGAGAAGTAGTGTTTAAATATCTTCATAACAGCATACATTTTCTGTAATCGAGTAAAACAAAGAACTTTGTTGCGAAAAAGTTTTTAATAAATCCCATGGTTTTAAATGTGCAGAGAATGGAAACCTTGGAGCAATAAGGATACATATCTGTCTAAAGATTTCCTGCCAAGCAGAAAGCACATTTACCTGGGATAAATAGGATAAATGATCAGATCAAAATTTAATATTAGGTTAGTAATCTATTCATATGTAATGCTTGGCTTGATATTTTAGAAAAAATGGTCATTGTTAACACTAATGAGAGTTTACTAAGATCCTCTACAAGTTTAAAATATTTTAGATGTTTTATTTCATTTTAAAAACTACATAAATTCAAAAAGTAAATTAAGTTTACAAGTGACACATGTTTTCTCAATTTTCATCTACCAAAAGACACAGTGAAAAGGTAATAACTTTGTGCGTTTTCTTGATACATGACAACATCGGTCTGTATTTTATTAAGACTGACACCAATTAAACAAGGAGAGCAAAATCAATTATAATTATTAGTGAAATTTGGCAAAGATCTGGAAAGATTCTGTCGTATATGAAATGTGTGTAAGCAATAGTTGTAACAAGAATCACAATATCACATTATGGCTTGAGAGACTATTAGGCCACTTAGGCAGAATTTTGATGGACAAGTTTTTTCAAGAAGCATCTATTTTGAGTATCTAAAACACTCGCCAACATAGTAAACCCCCCTTTTTTTGTGTGTGTGTGTGAAATGTTCAGTGCAAATGTAAACAAAGTTCAGGGTATTCCATATTTTAAAAATTTCTTGACTTTTCCAGAGTCAATATGTTTTCCAGCCACTATAAATTTAAATATAAATATTAAGTATATTAAAACATTATTTTACTAAGATCACAACTTAATGTAATAATGTCTAGATACACACAAATTCTGAAATTATGCCACTCTATGAAGGGGTTAAAGGATTTCAACTTACAAACATATTTCAGTGAGATCATATTGAGTCATTATAAGATTGACTGGCAATAGTTCAGTTTAAAACTGTTCTGAAACACATTCCTTTTTATCATATTCATTTAATGTAAGCAAAATCTCATGTATGCACATAGCTATGACTCAACTTTGATTAAAGACGTCTGGTAGAGGGGTGGAAAATGACACAAAAACTACATGATGACTTTGAGATTAGTGTGTTCATCTACCTATGTTAAAAGAGATTCACAGTATTAATGGGAAGAAAACTTTTTTTTTAGCAAATATTTCCTAAATAAAAAGACACCGCAAAGAGTTTTAAAATTGGATACCCCTGGGAGCTATTTGAAGAGGTCCTTACCTGAACATGGTCGTTTCAGCAAACATTTGAAGAGTGGGTGACTCTATAAGTTATTGAGAGTAATCTAGACTTTTTTGTAATTATATGCCCCTAGAAAATATTTGAAATGATACTTCTGAAGAAATTTTTTGTAAAGTGGATGCCTTATGAAGCCATTTGGAGTTTGAGGCAAGGCCATATTTTGGCTTCATATTCAAGAATATCAGAGGGAAGTGAAATAAATATAGATTGAGAAAAAATAGGTAGATAGAAGGGTCAAATTATTTCCAGGAGAGGAGTGGTAGATAATCTCCCCAAGTTCCACAACTACTGGCTATATCTCATAATGGCAACACAAAAACTACAGCAAAATTTGGGCGGAAAGAAGCTTTTATAAAATACTAACTTTTTATATGGTCAACATTGATATTATTTAGTTCTATTTTATAGGTATTTATAAGATATTTGTCCCCCCCGTCACCCCACAAAAAATTATTTTTTGAAGAGGCACCCTGCCATTGTGTTCTTGTTCATGAGAAAGTATTACATGTTTTTTTATATAATTTTTACGGGTCGCTACCAGGCCTTGAAATTTGAAATTAAAAAAAAAAATCACAAATCAGTTCTATATAGATATATATCTTGGATACTGTATATAGTGTACTTAGTTTTGCATATTGATATGTATGTATAAACATATATAAATAAAATAACATGCTTAGACAATGTTCAAAATAAAATAAGGATAACAAAGTACATTTCCCCATTTCAAAGCATTTATGTCTGGATTGTTTCACCATTTGACCTGGCGGTCTAGGAGTAAGGTGTCAGACTTCTATGCTGGCGGCCGGGGTTCAATCCTCGGTCCCGGCAAAGATTTATCTGATAAATGCCAGGCCTCCACCGTGGTTCGGATTCCACGTTAAACTGTAGGTCCTTCATTTCATCTCACAATCACCCTACCATTTCACATTTAGCGTAAGTGCGTATAACCCGAACGGGTAGTAAGACGTGGTGATAATAATAATAATGTTTCACCATTAACCAGTACTGTTTTTGTTCTTCATTTGAGTTATGTAATTTGTTGTATTCCTCCATCAATGCTCTGCAATATTGTTAACAACCCTAATTGAGTGAACAATTTCTCTACGTGTTTTATAATCATCATCTTCCTACCAAATGTCTACATTCTTCTATAGAAACTCTGATGGAATACCTAAAGGCCTAGTAATGAAAAATCTTGTAGTGTTGCAAGAAACAAAATCTTCTATATTTTTCTTATCAACAAGATCATATATATTTCAGTGGATAGGCCTACTTCAAGCCTGCATTGTTCAAGGCGTCCACTGTCTTCTGCTTTGTTGGAGATACAACTTATTTTGTTAAAGAAAAAGCAAATGCAAACATCTACTCTGATAGGTAGGCCTACCATAGGTGGTCAATAAACTTCTTCAAAGACGACTATGGATAACGCTTGATTTACTGTCTTGTATTTTTTAAAGATCTTTCAGGAGTTGCAGATCTTCTCTGGTGCAAGAAACTCTGAGGCTGCTTAGAACCAGAAATGTATGTAAACTATTATTTTAAAATTGCAGATGTCACAAATTCCCTTCTCTTCTCTAGCTTGAAATGATCTCTGAATAGATACACCTTTAATGAAGTCCAGCAGGTGCTCTAAAAGAGATTCCCTTTCCAGGGATACCTCCTAAGGATGTCATAGTAAGGTAGTAATTACTTGTAGTCATCTCGTGGTTGGAACTTTTAAAGTTGTTTCTGGGGGAAATAAATCATGTCAGTGGTAATATTTTTGACTTCACTTAGGTTAGAAGCATCAGAAGCGACAGTTTTAAACTCGGTATATTCAAGGTATTCCAGGTGCTTTTAAATCTTTTGAACAATAATATCTCTGGACTGGTTAAACTCCCAAGCACATTAACAACTATTGCCTCTAGCATGATCTCCATGATATGATGACGAGAGGTCAACCATATGATTTATTTGTCCATCTTTTGTTCCAAAAGAATACATGCCCCGTTCCTTGGTCCAGTATATTTAATGCTGTAGTGTTGAAGCGCATACATTTTAATTGATCGCAAAGTCCCCACAATAATGCTGTTTCAAAAATTTATGAAGATGCTGACTATTCTGTTGCAGAAGCAAGTTTTGGAACAGCGAGAAGTTGATCAACACACTTACCTGATATCAGAATTGGAAGGCAATGCACGTTTTCATGTCCGGTAATATCTTCTATCTTTTTCCATTCCAGTGAATAGTGAGGGGTACTTTTGGCGTAAATACACTCTTCAAAGACTTAACAATCTTCTGTCAACACATTATATATTAATGATGGATAGACGAATTGTTAACAGTCCGTCAATAAGACATTTGCTTTTCTATCACTTAATTTTGAAACATAAAACTGTCAAATCATCATCAAGAAGGTTCTTCCTAACAAGCTATTTCAGAGGTGATTCAGAGGGTGAGTGACCTTGATCAGCAGACACACATTTATCAGCTAAATCGACCTCCTCTTCACTCAAAGAAGAAAACAAAATTGGAGTTAGCTAATTGATTGATTTAATAATCTCCTCCTCTTCCTTGCTCCCACATTCTCTTGACACAAGCTTTTATCTTTTCAACTTCAGATTCCTATTTGGTTAGTATTTTGCCTATGCTTCCAATCTTGCCAGGACATCCTTTTTATTGTCGAGCAAGAAGAAATTCTTTGTCTTCCTAAATACGAATAATTCTTAGAACATCAGCATGGGCAATATCAAAAAGATCTTCCCGTTTATTCTGCCATTCTTCTCTTTTTTTAAAAAACCCTTCTTAATGTTTAGCTTTACTTTATAAATTTATACCTTCACTTGCATGCACTCAAAACAAAACTTAAACACAAATCACTTTACTATTTAAAGATAACATTATGGACTTGTTTACTTATAAATAGACTCATACTTACAAACACAACAATTAGATAGGTTGAGTGCGATGTTATGGGAGTGTGACATGTACTATTGAGTCTACATTCTCCAACTTACTCGTGGCCAACCAATGCTGTATGAAAAGGGAGGGGAAGGGGAAAGAGTGGGTGTAAGGGAGTGGGGATGGGATGCAGGGCAGTCCTAGGTAGATGAAATTGTGGTGTAATGGTAACGAACAGTTCGTGGCTCAGGCTCTCACAATATTTGGTAGATGGATCGCTTCAAGTTAAAATGAACAATTTTTACAAAACTTTGACCTCTAAAATTCAATTAAATTTGATAAAATTTTAACTGTACCGGTTTTTCAACAAGGATAACAAAATAACATTGTGTCCCAATGGTATTTCAAAAGTTGGATTCCAAGCGGCTCCCTTATATATATATATTGGAAGCAAAGCCTGAAAACAGCCAATGGACGGATTTTTTGCTTATTCCTAGGATTGGACAAACGTTAAAAATAGCCAGAGACCCAAGTTATTATCAATTTTGGGCTTTGGCTGTCAACAAACAGCCAAACCTAGGATTGTGCAATTACTAAACAATCAAAGTAGAAAATTCAGTTGTTAGGTTAGGTTAGGCTTAAAAAACAAATTTTGTCAGATGGTATTGATAATTCAAAATAATTTTGTAATCTCTGTCCGGTTCTGTTTGCATATCAATGAGATCCTCTTGAATGCATGTGGTTGCACATAATTGGTCGCACGCCACCTGCTCAGTCTGGTCAAGAAAAAACTAAAATGTTATTTCAAGCTTAGGTCATTTAGTAATTGCACAATTCTGTTTGGAGACAAAACCTGAAATTTAATAGTAATTCAGGCTTTGGTAATTTTAAAATGTCCAATCCTTTGAGTGAGCAAAAATCCATCCATTGGCAATTTTCGAGCTTTGCGCCCACATCTATATATATTTAGTTTCGTAATTAATTTTGTAGCTGCCAAGAAATTGGCTCCCTATCTGAATGACAGTATGTGTGCATGATAACCACAATTTGATCAACTAGACAAGACATTTTTGCAGCCATGTCATGATGATAATGACAAGAAGGATGTTTCTGGAGATTTAATATCAATTTGAGTTTAGGAAAATTCATGTACTGTCAATTTGCCACCGGCAAAAAAGCGGCCACGAACAATAGGCAAACGAATGGGTATGGCTGCACAACATTAACACTACAGTTTGACTACTGAAACAGTTATTTCATATTTCTGTTACAAAATCCATTTAAAACCAGCCTTAGCTCATGGGTCGTATAGTAAATGGCAGCAAGCCAGATCTAGTCTGCGGGCCATAGTTTGCTGACTCCTGGTCTAAGATGTATCTTGTACGAATGTAGGCCTTCATATTAGACCTACTCTCCTAAAATCTGGAAGAAATAAAAAAGTGCCATGCCCAAGAACAATATAAACTTTTAAGAATTTTTTCCATATAATAATTTCTCTATTTTATTCGGGGCCACAAAGTGAATGCACATGCTGATGCTTTGAATTCATTTATGAGTAAAAATGTTGGCATTGAAGTAAAAATAAATTAAATTGCTAAAATATGACTTCAAACCTATGAGATCAATTTAAAAATAAGGAAACTGCTAATAGACATGCTGAAGGATTCAATTTGGACAGTGCAACGGATGTGTCAAAGGAGAGAACCCCTAATAATAATAGTTTGCTGTCTGGATAGTAATATTAAGAATGAGGTAGTTTATCCACTTTCAGGACAATTGAAAGTTAGTTATAGTATAAAGAATGAGTTTCAGAGCTTCAGCAGTAACATTAATCAAAGAGTATGTAAGGGATGGGTGACCTAGTTCTAGGAATTGAAGAACCTTTGAATGTGAAAGTCAAGTTAAGTTTTAAAAATTATACATTTGCTACAGATAATTTAGTGTTTTTTTATGATTAATTGTACCAGCAAACTTGAGAAAGCAAATATTAAATTTCCTACACGATGATCACTTGTGTGTGAATAAAACAAAATTAATAAAGCAAGACAAGTTTTCTTTAGGTCAAGGGTCAATAATAAATTATGACCATGAAAATATTATGAATATGGTAATTACTAAGGCCCCGATTATAATGATCTAAAAATATGAACAAAAATTCATAATAAATGCACATGAATAAATCAAACACACACTTCACAAAATTTGTAAAATGAAATGCCTATAGGAACTAAATGCTTGTATTCTGCTAAATATATTATTATTATTATTATTACCACGTCTTACTATCCATTCGAGTTACACACACTTACGCTAATGTGGAATGGTAGGGTGATTGTGATATGAAATGGAGGACCTACAGTTAAACGTGGGATCCGAACCACGGTGGAGGCCTGTCATCCCACACATTCACAAGTTGTGAATAATACATATCTTTTCAGAGGTGAAGCAAGGGTTTTGACAATCAGATAAATCTGTGCCAGGACCCAGGATTGAACCCTGAGCCCCCAGCACATAAGTCTGACACCTTACCCCTAGACTGCCAGGTTACAATATAACATTAATTTACAATTATCTGCTTTGTAAGTAATAGCAACCCCCTCCCAAAGTTGCCCTCTCCAGCCTAGTTGCAGTCTCTCACCACAAATGTTTATTTTACAAACTAACAGTTAAAAAGATTATATAGTTCATTATATACAATATCTTCTTATCCAAACAAATATGTGTAGAAAAAAATTATCTTTGAGTATAATTTATAAAATATTGATAGTATTTAAAAATATACTTATTCAACATGAATGCCTTAGAATGAATAAAAAGCTATTTAATAATGAGAAAATATGACCTTAAATTTCAAATAAACGAAAAAATTACCTAAAAATATAAATTTTTACAACAAAGAAAACGGATCATGAACATAGTTTATATATTTATGAGCAATGTATGTGACAAAAATAACATGTCATACAATAATAATAATAATAATAATAATAATAATAATAATATTTAGCACCGTGTCTTACTACACGTTCAGGTTATATGCTTTAAGTACTAATTACTCTAATGGATTAGGAATTGAGAAGGATGGATTAGGAATTGAGAAGGTTGAATTAGAGGAAGTGAACCCGCATTTGCGTGGAGGGAGAGTGGAAAACCGTTTAGGAAAACCACCCCCAGTTCACCTGACCGAGATTCGAACCTCGATCTCCCTGTCCTCAGCAGTCGAGCTCAACACGACAAGCGCGTTAGCCGCCGAGGCGGGTCTAAATGTCAAACAAATCCGGTCCTTGGTAATTACCATACTCATATTAATAACATATTGCATGATAATGTAGTCTAATTTAACTAAACAACACTTTGTTTTATATGTGAAAGAAATTAAATGGTAGGTAACTAGTGCATTATAATACTATAAAGTTTTATTTATACCAATATACTTTCAATAGGGTACTAATGTATATTTTCCTAAAGTTTTATTTTTTATAAATAAATTAGTAGTCTAAAACATTTAAAAGATGTAGGTTGATTTGATATATAATTACATTATAAATTTTGATTTACATGAGGATAGTTATTTTATATTTCAAGGATTTTTCTAGTTTTCCATAAAAAAAAACTACAGATACTTATAAATAATTGACATATTAAACAAGACTAGTAGGTTTGTATTTCATTATGTTGGTCCACTTTCTTGTAGAATTCCTTCAATTGGAGGCATGACATTTTAAAAGAATTTAATACTTTATTAACACGTGTAAGAGGAAAAAAATAGTTGAAATTACAAAATTGTGATTTTGCTGTCTAAATTATATTAACTTAGTTTGAAAGCAATTATTCATATGTTACAATAAAAATCCTCAATATTTAAACAAAATATGTAAGAAACATACTTACTCAAAGTCTTTCCACACAAACTCCTCTGGTGTGAAGTCAAATGGTAAACATGATTTCACGTTTTGATCCTGAAAAATGTTTACCAAAAAGATTATATTTATTCAAATATATTTCTTCATGGTATTTACAGACAGTTGAAACCTCAGAACACACTCTTAAAGAAAACAATAGATGATCCTCTTCTCCATAATCACTTACAACCTTTATTTCCTTTGCCACAACACCATAAAGACTTTTATGAGAATGTTCTTCAAAATAGGCACCTAGAGAGTCGATCATGATGTATTTATCAATGTCACCTGAAAACCACATTCTTGTTCAGCAGCAGCCACAAACTGACCAACTAGAGAGGGAAAGTTCACTCCACAGTTGATGCATGTCTGGGCTTGTATAGTCAGGCACAGACAAATCCAGATCAGTTAAGAATAGGAAAAAGGAAACAGAAAATGAATATAGGAAGAAGAAGAAAAGAGCTAAGCGTGTTGTACGAGAAACCAGGAAGAATTGGATGCAGAAATGGTGGAACAGGATGTGGACGAAGTAAGAAGGTGTTATAAAACCAAAAAATAAACAGGAGGAGAGAGAAAATACAAGAAGTTAGAATGATATATGAAGAAAGAACGTTGAAGATAGGAGAAGAAGAAAAGGAGATGAAATGAGATATTTTGAGAGAATGTTTAATCTGAAATAAGAAAGGGATGAAAGTGAAACAGAGGAGCAGGAAGAAATAGCAGAAGGGGATGAAAGAGGAGCATGAAGACATAACAAAAGAGGAGGAAATAGGAGCAGGAAGAAATAGCAGAATAAGAGAAAAGAGGTCCCAAATGGAAAGAGAGGGAGGACTCATTGAAAAGGATGATGAAACAAGGAAAAGTAACAAGTGTGGACAAACTGACTGTGGAAATCATAAAAGCAGCAGTTGGAGTAGGTATACAATGGTTATACAGGATGCCGAGATTGGTATGGAAGGAGAACATGGTACTGAAAGACTGAAAAAAGGGAGTTAAAATAACAATTTCCAAGAAAGGAGACAGGAAGAGGTGTACAAATAATAAAGGGATAATGATGATGTGCCAGTGTACAACAAAATATGAGAAGATTTTGGAAAAGAGAATAAGGAATAAAACAAAAGGAATGTGGAAAGAGGAACACCATGGATTTAGGGATCAGAGGTCTACAAAATACTTTATATTTGCTAAGAGACAGCAGATGGAAATAAGGAAAGATTTGGTAATGGTATTTATTGATGTGGAGAAGGCATATGATTGTGTGGATAGAAATAAAGTTTGGAAAGTAATGGAGAAGGCTGAAGTGGAAAGAAGAATAATTATTATTATTATTTTAATAATTATCATTATCATTATCATTATCATTATCATTATTATTATTATTATTATTATTAGCACATCTTACTACCTGTTCGGGTTATACGCACTTACGCTAATGTGTAATGGTAGGGTGATTGTGAGATAAAATGGAGGACCTACAGTTTAACGTGGAATCCGAACCACAGTGGAGGCCTGGCATTCCCCACATTCACAAGTTGGGATTAATGCACGTCTTGTCAGAGGTGAAGGAAAGGTTTAGAAATCAGATAAATTTGTGCCAGACCAAGGATTGAGCCCCGGACCGCCAGTATAGAAGTTCAAAACCTTACCCCTAGACCGCCAGGTCAGTTGGAAAGAGGAGTTGTAATGTGAGTGAAAGGCATGTATGAAGATAGCAGCAGTTGTGTTAAGACAGAGTAGAAGGATGGAGTGGTTCTAAATAAAAAATGGAGTGAAGCATTAATATTTGTAATGGTAATGGAAATGGCCATAGCCATGAACAAAGTGGCAGGAAAACTTGGGGAGAAAATAATGAAAGCCATGATGTTTGTTGGCGGCTTGCTGTTATGAGAGTAGAAGGAAGAGGAAAAATAGAAACAGCTACAAGAATAGAATGAAGAAGATAAAGAGTATGAAATGAAATTCAGCATGGCAAAGTTTTATGTGATGGTAATGACAAGGAAGAAGATAGGGCCTAGTTAAACTAGCCTATAAGGTTGTATGGAGAAGAGCTGAGAAAAGTACAGAAAGTAAAATATCTTGGAAGTGTGATTGAGAAGAAAGGTAGAAGTAGACAGGATTTAATGTAAAGAGGACAGCAGAGATAGTTGTTCTATATGTGTGTAAATACCTGCTATGAAGAAGAGAAGTGCCCTTGAACTAAGGATGTGTTGTACAGGGCGTGCTTTTTACCCATTGTCACATATGCTGCAGAAACATGGACAATGAATGTAAGAGAGAATAGGAAACCACTGCCATGGGAACGAAAACTGTGAGGGGGATGTTAGCTGTCGCGAGGATAAATAAGATTAGGAATGAAGTTATCCGGTAAAGTGTGGGGGTACATAAAGTATGTGAGATGGTAGAGGAAGCTATACAGAGATGGTATGGGCATGTAATGAGGATGGAAAATGTTGGAAATTGAGTATGTAGATCATTTAGTGAATTAACATTAAATTTAATCAAACTCACACACATAGGCTAGCTTTATTTTACCCTCTTACCAAAACTCAATCAAGTAACTGCGCAAAAAGAAAAAAGAAAAGGTTGACATAGCTAGAGAATTGTAAACTTAAAAAAAACTACCAGTATTATATCTACCCAAAATAATTATATAAAAATAATCTTCTGTTCTTGTTTCATATGATAAAAAAATTAATCAAACAAGCTTTACCTAGCCTTTCAAAAAATTAATCAACTGGGTTTCAGCCTAACCTAACCTATCAAGCAGGGCTGTGGAATTGTTGCGCCAAGCCTCTGACTTGGACTCTTCTATTTTTCTACTGTCCAGCTCAGCCTCCTGGATAAATAGCTAATAGGCCTATACACAATATTAATTAGTAATAATCAATTTAGTACAGTAAAATGCTCCACCACAAATCACGTCATGGATAGATTAGTCGGCAGTGTGAATTTATGTTTGAATAAATTAGTCAATCCAAATTAAAAATATTGGTGCTAAATTAAAAAAGTATAAAATTTGAATTATATATAAAATAAGTTTTTATTTTGAATCTGTAGTATAAAAATCTTTACTAAATTTGACTCCACCCAAAAATGCTTCCAACTCCACAGCCCTGCTTCAAGGTCTATTAAAATTCAATTTTCCATGCTAAGTGGTCATGTGTGTATTCTGATGGACATCTTATTAAATTATTTATTTAACTAACAAATCAAAATATTTGAATAGGCGATTCTTTTTAGTGTTTTATGAAATAAATAACAGAAAGTTACAATATAAGATTTTTTTAATAAGAAATATTTTCTCACAATGAACTATAAATGTTTTCTAAACAGTATGCCTTTTGTGCGATCATAACTGGTTGTGTGTTTAGAACATAAATAATGTATAGGACTAAAATATAGTTATTTTTGAATTTTTCCATTTTTCACTTTCAAAATAACTTAGCTAGTCACTCAGGTAAGCAAACACACAGATATTATTTTGATGCCAAATTTCTTCAACAACTAAAATATATAAATTTTTTTTCAAAGATAGCTTTTAGTAAAGTTAAGAAGCGTATAAAATATATTATAAAGACACGCGTCTGTCGCAATTAGTAGAACCGGCATTTCCTTTAGATTCATGGATCGCTGGCGTCCTTCAAATAACTCAAGAAGCGTGTCGAAACTATAAGTTTTTAAAACAAAATAAAACCATTAATAACAGGGCTCGATATAAATACTTACCCTTGACGAAAGAATCACTAAAGTTACTGTCAAATGTGCAATAAGCGTTAAAAATCTGGCAGGAATTAAACCACTATTTATGAAAACCATTGTAGTTACAAAGTCAAGTTCTAATCACAAAATTGAAGTTAATAAACTATGAACTAACTTCCAATACCTACTAACAAAAAACACATTTTAAATATATTATTATAAACAAACAAAACCGAATGAAATAGGTAGTTTTTATTATTTGATCCTTGATAGGTAGTATATTTCCATTCTACATTATTTAAAAAGAAAAGCACAAACGACACGTAAACAAATATACTTATCAAATACCAACGTAAAAAAACTGAACCATTTAGGCTGGACCGTTTAAGAAGAAACGGTCGCTTTAATTATCGTCCAGTTCATAGAGAGCGCTAGTACGCGTGGATAGAAGAGAAGAAGTAGTACTTATTATTCTACCTATTTATCTATGGATAATTATTCTATTATGAATCCCAAGACATTATGATTTATGACTTATCAATTAACAAAGATCACCTCTGCATGCAACAAACGAATTTTATGTAGGTTTTGATCAATGGTCAAATGCCATATAAGTACCTACTATGCAATACCTCATGTAAGCACTCCTCCATTGATGATGATCTGCTCATCAGGATAGTGTACTCACATGGCAGTATAGCCCTTTGACTCTCCTAGATTAATAGTGAATTGACCTGTCAGAGGTTACAAAGTGAAGAGGAAGGACACGAGGTGTATCTAAGTACTATTTATGAGTCTGATACACAAATGTTGTAAAAGTATAATGAATAACTCTAATCAAAGAATGAAGATCCTATAAGTATGATGCTTGGCTGTGATCAATGATCAAATATCATTTAAGTACGATGCATAGGCCTAGATAAATAGCATACTCTCGAACGTCGTGTGAGTATGCTGTATCTAGATCAATGCCCGATGATCAAATGCCAAGCATGACTCTGGTCAGTGAATCTCGTGACCAATCATGACCCTGATCATCAACCAAATGCAATGCATGGCCATGACAAAATTTCAGGCAGAGCTCAGGCCAGTGATAAAATGTGGCTTAGATCAATGAAGGTTGTATTAGTATGTAATTTAAATCAATGAACAAGAATAAAAATATATTTTGTAATGTAAGTAACATGCCAGATTCTGGCTAAATATCGTTTAAGGCTAAGATCCAACACTAAATAAGTATAATGCATAGATCAATTTACCAAATATAAAAATAAGTATATTATGCAGAAAGCTATAAAGTTACAATTTTGTATTGTATGCTTGGCAGAATAACAGCCCTACGCTGTCGCAGATGGCTCTGGTATTCAATATCTCATGATACTATTGGTCACTTATATGTCGACGACTATTCCCGCATGTATATCACAAACTCGGCTAATTAGTAAGGTGCTTAGGAGTATATTAGAACCAAAAAGGGGATAACAATATTGGAGTGTGAAGGAGGTTACATAATAATTAGTTACATCACAAAATAATATTAGGATAGTTAAATCTCGCAGATTAAGGTAAAGTATGATTTTGGTAGGAAGAACAGTAGAAGTTAGTTACTAAAGTTACTAAAACAATTTTAATATATTCATACGACAGTCCATGTGATCTGCATCTGTTACTTTTGATAGATATTACCAATACCTATAAAATAACACTACTAGTATGGTAAAATTTTATCAATGTTGACCACAATAAAATATGATTGAATTTTATCTACTGTTCTTCCAACGAAAATCAGGGTATAGGCAGCCCATTCAGTGAGAATGGAATAATCTAGAACCATGTTCAAGATATTGGCTGGTAAACCGAAGGTAAGAGACTATTGGAAATACCTAGATACAGATGGAAGGATAACATTAAAGTGGACCTGAAAGATAGAGTGTAATGAAGTGGAATGGATAGAAATAATCGTAGCTCAAAATAGATATTGGTATCGTACTTTTGTGAGTGCCCCAGTGAACTTTCAAGTTCATAATGCAATATAATAGGCCTAAAAGAGAAAGGCACAACTATGCGTAATAACGTATAAACCGAACGGGTAGTAAGACGCAGTGCTAAATAATAATTAAAAAAAAACTATACGTAGTTTCCTCCACGTCCAGTTTAAATAACTTATGTGTCAACTTGCGTTGTCTCCACTCTATGAATTAACTAGCCAACTGTTGAGTGTCATGTGCGGTGGCAGCACAACTAAATTGTTTGGTTGGAGTAAAATAGTTGGTGTGCGTAAGTACTCAACTAAACAATTGTATAACTTGAAAGCTTTCGTCTGCACCTAACCATAGGGTTTCTCTTTTTTCACACATTCATGGCTTACCACTTACTTTTGATTCGCACATTCTACAGTCGCTATATTTGCCTCATCACTGAATCCACACTCAAACTCTCAAGATGCCCAAAACAACGTAAGACGCTTATTTCACATTGACTTATTGGATTCCCTTTCAAAACACACTCCTTTAATACCCATTGTCCAACAACGCAGTAAATATTTGTTTTATGCTAGTTCATAAGTAAGTTAAAAATATGTGTCATTCCACTTATTTGCTTTTACTTTTGACTATAAATACATCGTGTTCACATTATTTTAAAATATTTAATTTTAGTATAGTTTTCAGCAGTGGCGGCTCGTGTATATGCACTGCGGAACTGCAGCACCCCCATTTCCACTTGATATTATCGATAACATTAAATATAATGAGTCCTTTTTTATTCAAATCTTTCTTTATTTTTGTATTACTATATATATATATATGATATACATTCCTTAAGCTTAATGTCAGTACTTCAGTAGCCATCCCCCAGTTTATGAAAAATATACAAAAATCTTTGTATGGAACTGTGCGCTATCACAGTGCCAACGACGTGGTGTTTGACTGTTGTGCGCATGCACACATATGAGGGGTCAGGGAAGGAAGGCGGGACTTCCAGATAGAGAGAACACTATTGCTCTCGCATTGCTGGCTCTGGCGTGATGGTGGAATGAAGTTTGTTTTTTTTACTCAGCGTGTGTTTTGCTTCAAAACCATGTACCATATTCTTGAATGTGATAAAGTGTAGAAGAGTGTAGAGTTAGATTATTATTCTGCTTACAGCTATTCTATTTGATTCATTTTATTTGGGGGGTTCTTTTATTTAACAGAAAGACTAAATGCTCTTGCAGTACTTTCAATAGATAAAAATTTCCTCAATTATCATACAGAGATCAAGGAGAAAATGATTGAACTTTTTGCTTAAATTAAAACAAGAAGAATGGATATTATTATTATTATTATTATTATAGACAGCACCGCGTCTTACTACCCGTTCGGGTTATACGTACTTTCACTAATGTGTAATGGTAGGGTGATTGTGGGATGAAATGGAGAACCTACAATTTAACGTGTAATCCGAACCATGGTGGAGGCCTGGCATTCCCCACATTCACAAGATGTCTTGACAGAGGTGAAGGAAGGGTTTGGTAATCAGATAAATCTGTGCCAGGACCGAGGATTGAACCCCGGCCGCCAGCACAGAAGTCTGACACCTTACCCCTAGACCACCAGGTCACCCCATTTTTATATCAAGCTTGAACTGTAACAATTTAAGTTAAAGTAAGTACAAAAGTTTGGTTTTCTTTGTTAAGATTTTATCAAGTTCCTGAATAAATTTTCTGTTTATATATGTTTTTTTTTCCTTTTACACAATTTTAAAACAAAGGCTAAAACATTTATTGAGCAGCACCCCCGCTAATTTTAGCTACGAGCCGCCACTGTTTCAGTTTTCCCTTCTTTGAAATATTAGCAATGCCACTGGTAGTAACAAAATGTTTTCACTTTCTCAAGACGTTTGAAACAAAGAACTCATCAAAAGTATTATTTAAAAGTACGTAATATTTCAATAAATAATCATATTCACGTGGAGATATTTATTTGTTTAGAAAATGTGATGGTTTCATGTGCTGTGCAATGATATATATACTATACTGTATGGACATAAACATGCACCCTTCAAAGGACCAAACCACGACGCTTAAGTTTATCATCTACTTTATTGTAAAGGAACAGATATAACGGTTTCTTTCGATTTTCTTGTGAGAAACCACGTTTATAATAAATAAAAGTGTCATTGTTTGAAAATAGTGAAGAAACATTTACATTAAAAGATATTCAATTCAGTTTAACAGGCAATACTGTGCAAATACGACTAAAATCTTTAATAGGGATCAGGGGGACATTGCTAACCTGGAGTAAATTTACCCCTCTGAAATATATTTGCCCTCCCTTCAACTCAACCATATTTTTATTACAACATTAATAGTATTTGACCCTTTAGTTAAATACATACATTTATCTATGACTGTCTAAAATTTGTTTTTCAGCTGATAGAATTATGCACCAACCGCCTGCCCGATGCAATGAGTAATGAAATCCACCCACATTCCATGCTACAACCAACTTCCTGTTCAAGGTCACGTCACAAGTCACCCCTTGTCTCCTTTTTTCCTCAAGGCCATTTCACCACATACCCCTTTCTTCCCGTGTCCTTTGAATTTAGTGTGTAAGCAAGCGCATATTTTGATAGTAATTTTCTTAAATAGAGTGTTTTTACAAGTATAATTTCGTCGTTGTAAAGTAGTTTTTGTAATTCCCTGAGAAAATATATTTGTTGTGACTTGTACTACAGGATGGACTAATAATAGTTGGATTATTGCAATTCGTCGGTAGACTTATATAGAGAGCTATCCCAAAATGGCTAAGACGAAATCCTTGTTCAATTATTTTGATAAAGTGAAAAAGTCTCGCTTCATTCCTGATCATGATCTCAGAAGTGATACATCTTATTCAACAGTAATGAAAGTCACTAACATCGTCCAAGAATGTAATAATACAATACCAGGTAAGTGTACTTGATTTTTAAAATCAGAACTTTATCATTTGATTTTTTTGTTGCCACGTTTTACTGCCTTTCTGGATTATATGCGTATGAGCTCATTAGGCTGATGGGCTATGGATGAACTAGGTTGAATTAAGAGGAAGTGTATCCGCATTTGCGTGAAGGAAGATTTATAAACCATTTAGGAAAAACACCACTCAGTTCACCTTACCGAGATTCAAACCTAGATTTTTCCATTGTCGGCAGTTCGGTATATTGCAAGAGTGATCGCTTAGACCAAAGGTGGCCAAATAATGGCACGCCTAAGTCACCGTAGATTTATTTTAAATATAGTAATTATAACAATGTCAAATAAAATAAATCATCTAAGGTAATAAATGGCTAGAATTTTAGCTATTAAGTTGGCCGTCTGTATGTATTGTTTCCCAACACTCAAGCTGCCTCTCTCTCCCCCTTCCAATACATACTTTACACCCCCTCACACTACCACGTAACACCCTGTATACCCTTTAGTTTCTATTTGGTGATATACTGATTGCTATGTACTGTGCTATTCTCAGTCTTAAAATATTTGTTTATCATTATAAATAGGAAAAAGAAACAGAATTCCTATACCAATCAGGAATTAAAACTTATATACTACACTACCAATTTATCGAAAAATGATTATGGTACGAAGATAAGTTTAGATTAGAGATTTTGGGGCGGAGTGGAACGCCCAAGATTATCTCATATAGTGGCAAGCCAGAAAAAAAAGAGGTTGGCAGGTAATTCGGCCACCCAAGCGGGTCACTTGATATATTACAAAGTAAAAGGATTACACTTGAGTCACAATAACACAATACAAAATGGGATGTCAATGCGATATTTAAAAATCGTTCTATATGATTTGAATTTTTAATTAAATTATGTTAAATATAAGTGTATGGTATTATTATTTTATGAGTTTAACAAACATTTGTGACACTACGAACGATCATTAATAAAATTACACCGCCTCCCCCCCCCCTCCCCGCACCGAAAATCTAGATCCTTTATGTTATTAAATATATTTTTACAAAAAAATTTCATAAATAAAAATTAAATAGAGATTTTTTTAATAAAAAATGAATTTGTATTTCCATCGTTAAATATTGTTAATAAATAAACTTTTTCCTTTTTTTAATCTAGGAAATGAGGATAAAGATAAGAACGCAGTTGCTGGTCCCAGTCCCTTAAAGAGAGGACGTAGCTTTGGAGTTTGATGGAAGTAATAATATCCGCGGTCTCGTCCAGTGCCAACCATTCCCTGTGCCAAATTACACTGAAAACGCAAAAGGTGATAAGAAAATCAAACGTCGTGATCATAAATTTCTTCAACGCTGGTATTCTGAATTTCCTTGGCTTCACTTTCAAAGTAAAGAAGTTGGCATATCGTGCTTCGAATATATGAAAACAAAGAATGAGAATCTCTTTGGCTACAGTTAAAAACTTGAAACCACGTTCATTAGTCAATGTTACAAGAATTGGAAAAAAGATTAAAGTAGATATAAAATACATGCAAAGAGTAGTGTGCACGAGGAGGCTGGAGAAATAAACAACACAAAAGAAAAACGTGATTCAGTGGCCAAACAAATTTATAAATAAAAGGAAAAAAAGTCAATTGTAGCCCGAAAGGTATAGTATGCACTAATGACGTCTCTTAGATATCTTGGAAGACACTCGTGACATTCCCGAACTCAAAACACTTTAGTTTTCGATCGAAGGACTTCACTACACATGGAATCCAAAATAAAATGATAATAATGTTGGCAGACGCTGTCCTAAGAGAAATATTGAATAAAATAAGGAACGTAAACCATTTTAGTTTGATTGTAGATGAGACTACAAACAATTACCAGAAGGAACAAGTTTCAATCTCTGTAAGAATTGTAAATAAAAATATGGAACCAAGAGAGTACTTTTTAGGTTTCTATGAGACAAGTTCAACCACAAATTCAATAATAACAAGTCTGATCATGGATACCTTGACACGATTTCACCCCTCCCTGGGGAATGTTCGTGGTCATTGCTATGATGGTGCTTCAAATATACGAGGAGTACATAATGGTGTCTAAGATAAAATCAAATAAAAACATCCGTTAGCAATGTATGTGCATTGCACTAATCATTGTTTGAATTTAGCGCTGTAAGGCACTGCTCGTGCAATCCCTCTTATGTAGGACTGTTTGAAATGGATACATGATGTGGCCATAGTTATTAACACAAGTAAAAGAAAATAGGAATTTCTACGCATCACAAGTGACTTTGAAGATGTTCCAAACACTACTCCAAAAGTACGCGGTGGACCATTCAATACTAATCTATTGTCAGTGTCATTCAAACATATCCAGCTCTACTTCGAGTGCTAGAACAGTTCAGTGTATCAGGTGAATATGTGTCGAGCACTGCACGAGATCTTTACGATCAGCTTTTAAAATGTGAAGTTTATTTGGGAATGTTAATAGGGAAAAAAAAGTTTTCAGCTGCACAGAAAAACTTGCCTTAAGCTTAGAGAGCCCTAAGCAAACAGTTAATGGAGGAATGGAAGCAGATATCTCAACTGTAAAATATTTAATGAGTATCAGATCCGAAGAGACGTTTGATTCACTGTGGAGTAAGATAGAAGAGGCCCCAAAAAAATTTCTTATATCTATCCACCTGTAATGAACCAAGGAAACTAGAGCATAAACAAGGAACTATATAACCGAGTGTGAGTCTCAGTAGAAAATAATTAATGAGGAAAACGTACAACGCGATAATTGATACAATCACAGTACAGATAGAAAGGCGATTTACTCAAACGGATTCAAAGAAAGTTTGCATACTCGAAAGGGTTCTTTTAAGAGCAGTTGAGGAATGGGCTAGTGACGAAGAAACACAACAAACACTTAGAGACTATGGTTTAAAAATGGGTGATGTTGAACTATATGCAAAAATGTTGGCACAAATTACTCTCACCCAGCCTAAGTGTTTGAAAGCTCTAGTTGACATTACATTGCGATGCCTGAGAGTACAAGGCGATTATTTCTGTAACTTGGGAGCTTTTGAAGTTGATTTTAGTCATCCCATCGTGTGAGTGTATTTGGAAAGTGATAATTTATAACATGTATTCATTTGACAAACTTATTTTGTATTAATTATAATGCATTCATACCCATACATCACAAATGTTAAATCTTAAAACATAAGAAAAACTTAATTTTAAATATTCTATGCACATCATAGTTAGGTCTAGTCCTATTTATGATTATTTAAACTTTATTTGTGACAATGTAAATGAATATTATAATTTTATTATAGGCCTAGTTGTATAAATATTTGACTAAAATTATGTTTCTCTTGTTCCTATTTTAAATTGTAGAAGATCACTAACTAGACTAATATTAAAATTTTGTTTGTCAAATAAAATTAAATATACATATACATTTCTCATATGTTTTATATTATTGTTGTGTAACATTGCTCGTTCATGATTTAATTGAAATATACTTTGTTGAAGAACTTAATTTTTTTTCCTTAACACGAGGTTTTATTCAAGTGTCCAAATATTATTATTGAGCTCTAGGCAACACCAGAATGGCTGACTATGATAATACTAATAATAATAATAATAATAATAATAATAATAATAATAATATTAGTGTATAATATTATTTTATTTTGTTGTAAAATTCAATATATATTTAGATGAACACTTAAAATAGTTTTTAGGGATATCCAATTTACAAAAATTATACTCGGGTTGCGGGGTGTTGTAAGGCAAGTCCCTATATTAACTTTTTTTTCTTGCCCCCTGCTCCCTCTAGAGTAGACAAATTACGTTCCGCCGCCAGAGAGTCCAATCCGTACAAGGTGAAGTGTATTTTTTTTAATCATGTCGCAGACATAAGTCATTACAATACATCAGCCACATATAACAAGTACTTGTGGTAACGCCTTTGACGCTAAACTTGGTCTTGGATAGAGAGAGTAGTTGTTTACAAAGCCGCAGGGTGCTATCATCACATCTCCACTATCAAGATAGAGACGGTCTACAGGATTTCTGGTCCGATGACTTCTTCGATTGGGAGTGGATGAATTGTGAGAAAAACCATCAAGTTGAGGTATTTCACTTGCCATCTCTGAAAGCATTGGATGAACTGATAGAATTGACTCACTTCTGGAGATGATGAGCTGCTATTTGACAACTCATCTGACTCTTGCTGGACCCAAGTACCATTTCCATTAAAAGGCTGGAAAGACTTCCGATTCCTTTTAAATTATCTGTTCTCTCTTTGGATTAATTACGACCGCGGTGTATCATAATTCTTCACTATAATACCTTCAGGCCATATGAGAGGGGGATGCAGGGTGTACATCATGCTCGGGCCCAGGGTTCTAAAAGAGGCCTAAGAGTTTCCTGTGATCTTAGAAACTGTTTGCATATATTGAAAACTAGCATTAAAATTTCCACTACTAGTAATAATACTAAATTATTAGCAGAGGTATACTTTTTTTGTTTTATTGATTTTGAACCCTTATTTTAGAAGCAACCTATCAAAGGGGGTCCAAAGTACACAATAAAATAAAAACAGGGCAATAGGAGTGAGCAGCTTGGGATCTCAGGACATTTAAATAATATTCAGTGTTACCCAGAAAACAAAGTAATTAAAGAATGATAGGTTATAGCTAAAGTATTAAATAAAGTTGAGAAATCAATTAAATTGTTTATTTATATATATATATATATATATAAATTCAATAGATAAATATTCTTAGATATAATAAGCCTAAAAGCGATTATTAATATATAATAATTCTACGCCCATTGTAACCTAACAAAAGGGTAAAACAAAATTATTTAGAAGAACCATTAATTTGATACTATAAATACTTTATGTATATCACATTAAAACATCAAATAATTTGCTATTTCTCACTTGAGATTCTCATACATAATTACACAAAAGTTTGTCGAGATACTTATATTCCAACTATTTCTTACATTTATTTGTTAACTCGTAATAATTTAATACAGTTATTCGGAATATTGATCATAAACTTCAAACTTAAGAACAATTTACTTTAAACTACCCTGTCATACTATAAATTAAAATGGAGATAATATCAACAACATATAATATGACATCTAACATTTAGCCTGGAAAAAGAAATATACTTAACCAAAATAATGATCTAATGTTTGTCCATCTATCGCTTCACTAGCGCTATCAAGAAATTCAGTATCATAACTTATATCCTAATATGTTAATTAATTATGTAAAACGCAATAAAAAGCTAAATAAAATATTTTGTATTTAGTTTGATCAAAGGTTTAACACGTTTGAAATTTAACCCGAAATAGTATTGCCGTAAAAAAAAAGGAAGAAGATACATATAGATAGATATTAATGCCGAAACAGAATTTATGCTTACATTTAATTAAAAATAAACCGAAGGCTCAGCTTCGTCCTACTAAACCAGAGCAATGTCCAAGCGTAATCATTATGTTTCTCTGCCAGTCTTTTATATGATTTGCACAACTCCATAGCACGGAATTGTGGGATAGCAAGGGGGGGAAAACCAAAGACAATCAAACAAGGGGAAGTATCTATGTGTGACTCGAGCCTTCCACTCGTTTCTCGAAGATATTTGATCGTATGGTCACTGGGTTGTAGAGTACAATTTCTTCGTCTTTTGTTCTTTGGATTGTCTTGAGCTCGCGGCTTTGATTCTTGGGTGGATCCATTTAGTTGGTTGTGGTGTGATGTTGTCATCGAGTGTGTTGTCTCTCTCTCAGGTTAGTGTGCAGAGGAGACAGTTGAAAGGGGTAAGTAGATGTTTTGGCCGACTTGTTTTCTTTTTACTTGTAGCTAATGCTACAATTTTTCAATTTTTTTTTCAGATACTATAAAAGTTTAAATTAAATATATTTTTTGTCTTATTTCTTTTTTTTTTCAGATAGTATTAGTGATTGATTTTTGTAGACAGGATTAATGTAAAATGGAAGGTGGCCCGAAAAAAACTGTCTACCCCTTGATAAAGCTCATCTGAGAGGCCCTGAGAATCTTCCTGGTTCCGGTCAGTGTTATAGACTTTTGTTCCAGGGTTTAAATTTGTGAGAGGCCTAACACCATGGTGAAGATTATAGTTTTCTTGTTGTTTAGACAGTTTGTGTTCTTCTCTGTGGATTAGTTGGTCCAAATTAACTTATTAGGGAACGAGGCTACTTGGCAGGGCTGGTATAAATCCCCTAAGTTTTTTCCTCATCAAGAGCTAAGTAGGTCCAGGGGCGCACCTACGGAGGGTGCCTTTGGTGTCTGAAGCCCCCTACCTGATGGCCATCCCCCATAAAATTAAGGATATTACAAAAATATGATTAACATTATGTTCCGCCAATTAATCAATTATAGTTTGTTTAATTATATTTAATATACAAGAGATTAAATTTGTGCAGTAATCAGGGCTTTCCAGATAAATTATTCTTCCTGTTGATTTTTAATTTTACTGTAAATTTGAATTTGAATGAAAACTGGACCTGTAATACCGTAATATTTTCCAGAAATGGTTAAAGTATTTACTCTTTGTATATAAAGTCTTGAAGTGAGTACAGTAAATAAAATTATTGTTTTAGAGCAATTATGTAAACAATTGTATCAGGAAGTGGGGAAGGGGCAGTTGATATTATATATACCCCTACCCCCATAAATTTCAAATCCTGGGTGTAAAGAAAAATATGTAAGCACAGACATGTTAACCAGTGGACAACACAGTGTTAGGCCGAATATACGATTTTATTACAAATGAGCTTGAATATAATAATTTACATACTTTGAAATAAAAAATTTCCCCGGGGTAGAAACCCCCAAAACCCCACTTTTTTGGGGGCATATTTCCAAATTTTACAGTAATTAAAATATATAATGTTGCAATTGTGTAAATTATTATGTAAACATCCCCTCCACCCCCCGCTTAAAATCCTGGGTGCGCCCCTGAGCAAGGTTATACAGTTGCGTATTATCTGGGTATGCTAGCCCTGCATCGCATACCCATAATTATATGGACTAGTTTATTCTATGCTGTCTGTGCAAACTGTGTAAATAGTAATGTTTGAATTGTGAATTAATACACATATATAATGTATCTATATATTATTAATTTTTTAAACTAATATTTGTTCACATTCCAAAAATATTGTGTTTTAAGTAATTATTCTGCCTAAAGGGTCTATCTACCCAGCTTATGAAGCTCAGAACCTGCTGCTTGAAAACAACAGGCAAAGCTAGAGAAGTTTTAATTACCTTGGCCAATGTCTATGGGGTTGCAACACTCCCCCTTTCCCCTCACAAATAAACATTGACCAATGAACTAGGGTGTTTGCAACCTAGGGCCTGCTAAATAGTTATCGCAAGTAAAACACTGTGTCAACTATTGAACGAATATTCAAGAAACAATATCACAATGATTTTATTTACCAAACTACTATAGCTCAAATAAATAAAATAAATGCAAATAATATTAGTAAAAATAAACGTATAAACAACCCGCTTTAAAAAAAATTATGTACTAAATAAATACCTATATGATTATATTTATGAATGCTAGGCACATGTATCATCATGTATTTAGCGAATATATTTACCATCATTTTAGAGTATACACAGGTGAATTAGGGGAGGGGGGAATGAGGGGCTAATTTAACTGTAGTAGCTAGAGAGCGTTTTATCTTTAGTATGAAATATTTATTGAGTTTTAACCTTGTTCTTTTAGTTGTTGTTTATGAGCTTATCTTTTTTTGCACCATACATTATCTAATTATTAGTCATTGTGATTTTATATAAATTGTACATCAAATAATCCCAAAAGTTAGGAGTGTAATTTGACCAATTCAAAATTATTTATCAGGAAACGATAAAATTAAATTTATTTTTAGATGTAAAAGTCTTAGCATTAAACAAAAGTCGAAGCGATATAGTAATAAGCTTAATAAAAAAAATCTCCCCTTTGTTACTGTTATCACAATTTACGGATCTAAATAGATTTTGGAGAATAGTTGGGATTTAATCAATTGTTTTAAGCTCATAATTATGCTTTATTATTGCAACGTGAGTTAGACAATCTACCTTACTTCTTCCACCAAGTTCTGATGGACGTTTGATCCATGTAGTACATCCTTTAAGTCTTTTTAAGTATTTTTTTTTTACTTTTCGTATTTCTACCTGTGAGTCCGACAGTCGGTAGTTTGCCTGCCCACTGAACTAATGGTTCCGGATTTGATTTCCGGCATGGCCGAAAAAAAATATCATTGGTAAAATTTGTATTTCCTTTCTAACGGTGTTGAATTAACAGCTGGGGGCTGGGTGCTGTGTCTGTTCTAGATTTAAATTAGTTTATAAGTTGTGTGTTGATATAATAACTCGGCCGAGAGAGTGCACGCTAAATACCTCTAATAAATGAAAATGCTACCTGTGTTCTTTTAATTACAATAAACTAATTTAATAAGGTATGCCATTCTTATTCAGCCTGGAGTGTGTTCATAGCACTCTTACTGTGAATTCACACGTTCGCTGTAAAACGCTAGTAGTGCTGAGATTTGGTCACGTGACAGCTCTAATCCAATCACTATAAGTCCTATTAACCAGTGTAGCCTGCACTGCTCAAGTAGAGATAATTTCAAACTTTCCAGCGCTTCTACAGAAAACCGGCTAAGAATACTAGATAAACGCATGCGAAAATTTTCAAACATGCGTTATTTATAAAAACAGCACTTTTTCAAGATGGTGTATCTCAAAAGTTAAGATGAAAAACGACAGTTTATTGTAAGCCTTGAGTTGTATCGATGACAAAATCAAACCCAAGCAGTAAGTAAAACATTTGATTTTATTCTAAATACAGTAACTTGCACTGATTGTAATATTTTCGTTTTTATGTTTGACGTCTCAATGCATCATGGGTAAACAGAGATTTCCAACTTTCCGCCAGCGTGTGAACAGCTGCACCACTAAATGGTGCTGACTTAATGTACTGCTTTCAAATTTCAGCGTACGTGTGAATTAACCTTTAGCTCTGACATTTTTACTTAAATATCTGATTATTTATGTATTGCAATGAACTGCAGTGTGATGTGTTTTGATATTCCATTACAATTTAAGTGGATAATAATTATATGTAGTTTCACGTTTTGGTGTGGTTTGTGCATTGTTCTGGTGTACTTGTATAATGTCAAAATATGTGATAGGCTGTAAAGGTGGATATTCAAAAAAATATGTAAATAAGTCGAAAAAGAAAAACGAGGGGAGTTGGGAGGCGAAAAGCTTCCCAAAATAACATGCGAGTACGAAAAAAGTCATGAATGTTTGAGAACCCTTGTTATAAACTAGAGGTACTCATGTTTAAATATTTCAAGGTGAAGCATTTCTTATCTTCGTTTTGTAACTAGTCACTACATGTGGTCAGTTTTGTTTACTAGCCCCACGTTGTTGTGCCATTCTTGTAACTAGTCAGCCGATTCATCGGTCATCATCAGCTGATTGCTAATCACTAGTCAGCTTTGTCATCTTCTTCTTAGGTTGTCGTCCACGGCAGTCAGTTTCGGTAGAGCATCTCGGGGTTATATATATAATGGTGGGGGTAGAGGTACACAGCCGATTCAAAAAAAGATAATATTTAGCGTAGCATTTAAATTTTAAGTTTTATTTTAAAGAAATCCTTTACAGGGTATCATCACATATGCTTAATTTAGAAAAATGAATTATTTAGCCACCTAGTCTCCCTCTACTTTCCCCCATCTCGAGACTGTCTTTACTCTTTGAGTGCTAACCGGCCAGTGCCCCGTCTCTATTCTTTGCGTGCTAACCGGCCAGTGCCCGCTTCTGACGCTTTCCTTCCAGATAAGGTCAAAAACAGACGCTACACTAGAGGCACTGATTGGCCAGGAGTCCGCGCCAAAACCTCCCCCTCCCCTGAAAGACCACACGTGCAAGAACAGGTGCATCTCCCAGCTTCCGGGTTCAGCTATTGATACATTGCACGATGCTTAAAATGAAAAGTAAAAGTAATAAATTTGGATGACTCTAATATTCCAACAAAGACTTTAAATAATGAAACACTATTAGATTAAAAGTTTAAAGGCCTGAAAATTAAATTAATGAAGTGAAATTTAAAACATATATTGCTTACAACTTTGGTTATGATTTACATAACTTATAATTACCATAAAACCCCACACTTTCTTATAATTAACCATTTGATAGTAATAAAGAGAATTAAATTAGGCCTAGATGAATGGAAAAGAACAATGTATTTATCAGCTTAGTACTCTCAGTAGCTTGAGTGTATTAATATGTAAACTAAAGGAAAAACTAATATAATTTTATAAATGAAAAGGTTGAGAGCTAAGGGCCTAAAACCCTGACCACTTTACATTGTTCAACGGTGGTTAAGAGTCTTTGACTCCCGAATCCTCCCTGCAGCTTTTAGAGTACAGCATACCTATTAATTTTCTCAGAATACGCCACTGGGCTATAGCCAGATTCTAGAGGAATGGAGTGCAGCATAAGTAAGGTCTGTATGGGTCCTCGCTCTTTTCAATATGATTTTAAAATTCTTTTCTTCAGACTCTATCAAGACGTTGGTTTGTGAGTACTTCGGGCTGGATGTAGCAAGTTTAAGATTATAATATTTAACAAATTGGAAAAACATTTCATTTATTATATTGTTATGTATCCATTGTGAGCCACAATTAGCTCTAATAATTTCAGGTACTCCATGCATGGCTAGAATGTATTTAAGTTGATTTATGACACTAACATTAAGGTGCTCCAGCAAATCCATTTCTGGATATCTGGAGAAGTAGTGAGCAACAAGGAGATACCAGTTAACTTCCAACTTCAAAAGATTCGTGCCAATTGTTTGCCAAGACCACTCAGGAAACAGAGTAGGCATTAAAGGTTCTGATAGATATATCTTAAATTTGGCACACTTGGCACAATTCTCAACAAGATCTCTCAGTTGTGTGGACACTCTTGGCCACCTAACGCGTTGTTTATTAAGTGCTATACATTTGGTAATCCCCTGAAGACCTTCTTGTAGCTTATTTATTATTTCCTTCCACATAAAATTAAGAATTATTAGTCTATTACTCTTTAGGAGATAGCAATTTTGTAGAGATATTTCGTTTCAATGTTGCGAATATGGTAAGAACAAGTCCAGTATTTGTGGCCTTAGAGGCCATCCGTCTTGGCAGAACTGCATTAGGTGGATAATAGTCTCATCCTTGTGTAGATTCTCAACCATTTCTGCCAACTTACATCAGACGCAGGAAGACCCCAGACAACCTCTTGAACATAGGCAATCACTTCTTCAGCTAGTTCATCTTCCCCAGCAAGTAGTGGCTGTGAGTTGCGGGAAAGAGCATAAGCAATTATTAGATTTTTACCATCTAAATGAACAATCTCAAACGAATACCTCACCAATCGAAGTCTAATACGTTTTAGTCTTGGGGTTGGTGAAAATAGGAACTAAAGGTTTATGATCAGTCTCTATTGTTATATGAATGTCTGTAGTAAAATCAGAAAAGCGTTCACATGCCCAAGTAAAAGCCAGTCCATCCTTCTCATTTAATTCCTAAATTCTCCCAGCTTCACCGAGAGTTCGAGAAGTTTAATTACCAGGTCTTAGAGATCTATCATCTTGGCGTTGTATTAAAACTGCACCAAGGCCATAGGATGATACATCATCTGACAAAATAATGTCATTCTTGCACTTATATAAAGCAAAACCATGTGGCTTTTCTATGGCTACCTTTATGTTTTCAAATGCTTGAGCCTGTGGAAAATCCCATAACCAGTTAACGTTTGGGTGGAAAAGCTCATTAAGAGGTTGCGATAATGTAGACAGACTTGGGACGAACTTGGCCAAAAATGTTACAAGACCCAAAAAATCCTTTTAGTTCAGTTACCTTAGTAGGAGGTTTCAGTTTGAGAATAGAATCAACTTTCTTTGGGTCTGGAGAAACACCATTCACAGACAAGATATGGCCAAGGAAGTTTATTTAATTCGCAGGACGTAACACCAACTACATGGGTGTACAAGGGGATTATTTTAACTAGATTGATAAAATGATTAGAATAACAAAAATAGATTTATTATAACAGAGAAATAAAAGATATTATTGATTACAATATATATACAAAAACATAAGATAGAAGTTCCAAATTAATACTATCTTGTTGCAACATGGGCAAGATCAAATGCAGTAGGCTTGAAGAGCAATGTTCAATTACAAAACAGCTGGACTGACGCCAGGCTACGGTCAGGTGATTCTAAAATAAAAACAGTGAGCTAATTATAAACAAACGTTAGCTAGAAATGATATACATATAGCATTGTTAACACATTTATAATTTAAACTATCTTGCTTGGTTGGGACTGAAGAAAATTCTTTAAGAGACATAGTATAATGAACTGCAATAGAAAGGTTATTTGATTAGATTGGTAGATGGCTAACATACAGGTGTCTACACAAAATAGTACTATGGCCGGTCCTTTCCCTATTGCTACTGCCAGAGCATTCAATAGTACATGTATTTACTGACTCATTCCATGGGGTGCAATACTAATATAATTCATACAAGACTAAAACTCAGCCAATAGGTGCAAAAAACGGGCAAAGAGGAAAAAGGTTTGATCCGCGCGGACCCTTATAGAAACAAGCCGAGTTCCGCGCTTTACGCACCCAAGGTAATACTACACGTGAAGCGTGGCAACAAGAGTGATTCAATACATTGAACACAGTAGCCCAACTGGGTCCTAAAACAAGAATAGGCAACTTGGTTGTAGCCATAAAAACAAGTGTGTAGTCTTAAGGACTCAAAAAGATAAATATAGTGCTCGTTGAGAATAGCAGCCATTTGGACTAAGTCCTCATTACATCTGGAGCTCAAGGCTCTTATATCGAAGCTATATCATATGGATATAGGAAAAAAACGGCCTCTTGGACCAATAAAACAAGTCTGAGGGACTTGAGCAACACTAGAGCTACTGTGACTACATCAATAGAGTTAGAATAATATAAAACCAAAATCTAGTCACTCTGAATGAAACAAGAAGTCAAAATAAACACAATAGTCGCTTCTACTATACTAAGTCTGAAATAAACAATAAGTCAGATGGACTTATTCAATAAACAATTTCTAATCTTTCAACTAAAAAATAAGTTAGATGGACGTCGCCTCTATACTTAGGAAACCGGAGAGGATATTCCTTGGTGGCACGGCGGTGAGAACCATGTCCAACACTCCATGACCACCGGTTCCTTCGTGAAGAGAGGTTTTCCTCGGAGGCGCTGCGGTGAGTACCACGCCCAATACTGCATGGCCACCGGTTCTTTCGTGAAGAGAGGTTTTCCTCGGAGGCGTGGTGGTGAGCAACACGCTCAATACCTCAGGGCCAACGGTTCCTTCATGAAGAGGGGTTTTTCTCAGTGGCGAGGCGGTGAGAACAGCGCCCTATACTCCATGGCCACCGGCCCCTTCGTGGAGAGAAGTTTTCCTCGGAGGCGTGGTGGTGAGCAACACGCCCAATACTTCGGGGCCACCGGTTCCTTCGTGAAGAGAGGTTTTTCTCATTGGCGCGGTGGTGAGAACCACGCCCTGTACTCCATTGCCACCGGTCCTTTCGTGGAGAGAAGTTCTTTCAACGACGTGATATGATAGAATAATATAATGTAAATCTGAGAATACCTATTTTATACTCATTCTCTGACTAGAATGGAACAAAAAAAGAAATAGAAAATATGTGATAACACAGGCTATGATAGGAGCTTGCGGGGTGTGGAAAAGGGGAGGTCCAAATACACCCTGCCACGACAGTGGCACTTGAGGGTCGTGGGAGCGAGCCTAACTTAGTTTTAGTTCTTTTCTGGGAGTGGATATGTAGTAAGTGGATGTGTTAGGACGCACCCTGTCGCCATTCATGTTCAATATTTTTCTAGAAGGCATGTTGGCATTATCTGATCCCATCCAGCCACGGTGAGTAATTTTTGAAGCATATGATTCATGAATGTATAAGCTTTAATTATCTTCTTTGGATCTCGCTATTGTAAGTTAAGTATTTTTATGCAGATTTATATTATTAAAATCCTTTGTAATATTTTCTATTGAGAGCATGTGGAACATATCAGAGTCCATCCAGTCGTTAACAGTAAGTTTTGAAGGATATTATTACTAAATATTTCAAATCTAATCTTATTCTTTGGATTTTGCCAATATAATTATTATAACTTCGTATTTTTACGTAGCCTAATTGTGTAGGTGTCAACTTTACATGATTGACACGCTACAAATTTTGCCTAAACAACACTCTTCCTCATTTAGAGTCCAACTTGCTTCTTGCAGCCTAGAAAAGACCTTATAAAGCCATGAGTCATGTTCCTCAATAGTTGTCCCAAGTACTATAATATTGTAAAAACGGCAGACAACTCCCTCCAATTCTTCTAAATGCGCACTGAACTTCTTCTTGAAAACCTCCGAGGTAGGGAATATCTCAAAAGGTAACAGAAAAAACCGATACCTTCCATATGTTGTAATGAATGTGGTTAGAGCTTTCGAAGAGCCTGTGAGTGTAACCTGCCAAAATCCTGAGTTGGCATCTAGTTTTAAGAATAAATTAGCCCCTTTTAGTCCACCTAAGGAATAATCAACTGTCGGCATAGGTAAGAGTTCTCTTTCTACATGTTGATTTAATTTAGTCAGGTTAACACAGAACCTTGGGGACCCATTGGCTTTTAGAACTATAACCATGGGAGCACGCACACCAACCTGATGGCTCGTCAACTTTTTCTATGACTTTATCACGAACCATCCTATCCAATTCTTTTTTAAGAACCTTCCTTATAGGTAAAGGAACACGTCAGGGAACACTAATAGTATGTGGAATAGCCCTCTCCTAAGTTTTATGTGGTATGGTTCTCAAATTTTTCCTAGTCCTGTAAAACTTTTAGGGAACCCAGTTTTTTGAACAAAATTAGCTTTTCCTATCAAAGAAATCCTTTTTACAAGGCTTAATTTCTCACTAGTATGATGGCTTAGAAGAATTCTATCTGCTTCTTGAACTACATAGAATGTCTAAAAAAAATTGTTTTTTATTGGAGTTTCCATTGAATCTCACCAATAGTATTGAGCTGGGCGCTCCCTGAACCAGTTAAAATTTTATTTGATGTGCAAAAGCTCCATATGTAGAAAAGACTCCTAGTATGTGCTTTTTCCAATATTATTCACATCTGCGCCTATATCAATCTTAGCAAAAAGGTCTTTCCCACATAATTTGATATTTACCAACCATTTATCATGCAAATAATTAGTTTCTGTAGAGGCAAGGCCGACAAATTTGCCATCTTCATCTAACTCGTCCTACGTGTCAACAGCATCAACTGATCTAAATAATGCATAATGTCCTTTATATCGACACTGATGGCAGATAGCATTCTTAACAGGACATTTAGTTATAGGTTGTTCAGTATAAACGCAAATCTATACTATGCTGATAGATAGAGATCAGCATTGCTGGATGTCAAAGCCGATTGGCTTTGCTAAAGATACTTGGGACGTTAACACATGGACAGGCAGTCAGTCTTGAAAATGTACGGCGAGGAAGACATTCTAGTTGCTTCAGCTGCTTTATTAATAATTTTAAGTGCTAAGTGTCGTAAACCTCAAAAGCGCAGCTTTTGGGTACGCCCAAGTATTCATAGTCGAAAGAGATCTGTGTGGGTGTGTGTTGGGGCAAGGGGGGATTCAGACACTTTTTCCGAATGTCAAATACTTACTTTGAAACTCTGCTCAGCAAAATTGCCAACACAAAAATAATCCGTGAGTTCCATAAGGGCATCGTGTTGTTTGTTACGATCCTTATATTCACTGAGTGCACAGTCCCATAAAACAGGATGACTGCTATATAGATCAATAAAATTAATAACTTGCTCGTTTGACAGCCCCATAGTGGAAAAAAAAAACAACCACTGATCACTGACTCATACTGAAACCACGTGGCACATCCACACTATCCTCTTCAGCCCGGCTTTCTTTGATGGAGACTGACACCCGTCGGTTTACAATTCGGAAAGCCGAACGTCACCATTTGGCCAAGTGGAACAGCCCGACCTGCACGTGCACACCTATTTCATATTACTGAGTGACACTGCCGATCGGCATAGTGTGGATGAGCTTTTACTCCCACACCAAAAACATGATTTTAATTTAGACTTTTATATTCGTTAGAAAAAGTGTTCCTACTATAACATAATATATTTTCCTCTTTTTCTTAGGTATATTTGTAGCATTCACGTTTTCAGCTGCAACTTGACTAGTTCCTGTTAAAGTTTATCACTGTTTTTTCACTTGCTCAGATTGTATAGCAGAGTTAACAGCTGTTTCCAGAGCTAATTTGGCATCTAATGGTAGTTTAAACGAGATATATTTTTTGTATCTATAATACCAACTACGACATATCTCTCTTGGCTTCGTCATAAAAAGTGACATGAAAGTTGCAATATTGAGCAACAGAATGAAGATCTGTAACATAATCGCTTACTGACTCGCCCTCTTGTTGGACTCTAGTATGGAACAGTGCTGCTCGTTCAAATATTATATTTTTTGTGGGAATAAAATGGCTGTCAAACTTCCGAAGGACTGTAAGAAACTTCTTTTGATCGGCTGATGATAGCTTGAACGATATAAAAATAGTTTTAGCATGAGGGTCCATCAAATAAATCAAAGAATTAACCTGATCTTCCACCTTCATCACACATGAAACATAAAATGTTCTTTCCGTGGTTTCCATTCCAAAGTCGATTTGAAATCGAAAGGGTTTGGAGTAGGTATTTTATACACAGGAGCTGACATATTGGAACTGTTCACCTTAGTTATAACTTAAAGTGCAATATCCCACCACTGCCACCATGTAATATCATGGAGAGAATTGTTAATAATATAACCTCAATAATACTGTAAAACAGCTAATAATAAAACAGTCCAACTCATTACAAGGCGAAGTGTATTCTGTTAAACATGTCGCAGACATTAGGCCACTTGAATATTGGAACCGACTACGTACGACTAGTGATCACGCGTCTCCCGAGCAATCCCAACATGAGACAAAGAACGGGAGTCCTCACATTGGAGGCAACTAAGTCGTCAGACTATGCGCGTATTGTTCCAACCTGCAACCGGATCCCAAGAAGTTGAGAGTTTTCCTTTCACAATATACAGGAGCGGCCCTATCAAGTTTTTCAGGTGGTGCGAGATCTCATTTTGCCCCCCACACCCCCAACCCCCACCCTCATATGCAATTTTTACATGTTTACATATTAATAACTTAGACTTCTGAAAGATTAGTATAGTAGTAGTAGTATCGATGAGAAATAATAACAGTAAATAGGAACAATATTAATTTGTAAAAGTTTATTTAAACTACTATGTCGCAGACAATGCTAACATCACTCATACATTAAATCTACATCGTAAATTAATTCAAAAGTGAAAAAGAAATAAAAAATTAACTCAAGTGCCTAGATAAACACCTTCCTTGCTTTCGCGCTAACAAATTTTTAAATAAAACAAAATAATTCAAGTCCTGAGCAATATCATTTTTTATAGACAAAATTGCAAGACCTGATAGTCTATCCTGACACATGGTTGAACTTAAATAAGTTATAATTTACTGAAACTTCGTTCTCCTTTAGTGACAGTGACATATATGGTTAGTAAAATTCGAAGTTCTGTCGGGAATATATCCTGCCAATCATTTCGTTTGTTAAGTTGAAAAACTTGTATTGGTTCTGCTGATTCAAGTTCTTTCAACAATGGATACAAGCTTAAAAGTTCCTCAGCCAATTCACTACCAGCTATGTCATATTTTGCAGCCTTCTCAGTTTCACCCTGCTTTATTAGTTTTCTTTTTTAAGTTTGGTGCACCAGATAGTTTTTTTGGAGGTAGTGACATGTTTCGTCTGTAAACGACACACATAACGCTATGTAAATATTTACGATACTAAAGTAAACTACAATAACCTAAGGCGAATTCTACACCCAAAAGTATTGTCACTCGGAAACTTTTACTATAGGAGTAACAAATACAATACGTTTTCGACCGAAATGTATTGAAAATCTGATTTCCATATTGCGATTTAGAACAGGTTAAATATGATTATTATCTAACATGTATGTGAATGTGTCTAACATGATATTGTTTCTAATATCATGTTACTAGTTTCTAACATAGCATAACAACATTTAATTTCAATGTACTTAAGGTCCTCACAGAATACCAGCTATGACAGTAATAACATGACGACAATAATTAACGTTTCGATTTCACTCAGAGCTCGCCACACAATACATATGCACCCACATGCAAATGAACGCCATGATGACCGCACGGCCGGCGGTCGCCGAAAGAGGCGTGGCCGGCCCGGCGCTAGTGATGGGACGAGTTGTGATTTTCTTGACTCAAATAACTTGAGCTAAAATTACCGTTGACTCGAATCGGTCGGTAACAATAATGCATTCTTTACTATTTATGTACTTTAGGCAAGTTATAAATGTACATATTGGTCTCAGCCCGTTAACATTTCTACAACGTTGAGTGCGAATTTCACACTGTATGTGTATACCTTTGAAACGCAGCTATAGTAAATAACTACGTAAGTCGGGTGAACAAAAAAAAAAAGCACGAAAACGAAGCACAGAGTCAACTTATCTTTGATCAAGATTCAAATTTTTTTTGGACTTGATACGTAGGTGATTATCTTTGCTTGCCTTTGTTTTCTTTTAATTAACACAAATAATAATAGAAAGTAATACTTCTATACATTTTTTAAAAAATACTTAGATCTCACAACTATTATAACATTTTAATAATTTGGAAGTTTTTGAATAGCTTCATTTTGTTCTTTGTGTGAAATTGATTGCATAATTAAAATTAAAACAATACTACAAATAAGTTATAATATTACCAAAATTATTAACATGATAAAAAAAATATTAATGCATTATTTAAAAAGCAGTTTTGTTGTCTGTTTTTTTCAATCCTTACCTTTTATTATTAATAAAATCTGCAACTTTCATTTAGCTACTATTATTTTACAATCACCAAGTATTTAATTATTACTCAAACAAATTAATTATGAAAATAATAAATAAAAACCAACCTGGGTTGTGGGGTGATTAAACTATTGCGTTTATGAACTCTTATTGATGATTAGTTTGTTAAAATTCATTTTCAGTGCCCAATGCGGTCGCACCGTACGCACCGCCCTTGATAGTATATATTAGCCGAAATAAACTTATTTGTAGAAAAACTCACTAGTTTAGAACTTTGTTATGCTCTTCAAACATTTTATTAATACATTTATTTCATTTAACTAATCTAATATTGATGTATTTCATATATTCAATCAAATTAATGAACGATGTCAAAATTCCACATTGTCATATATTTATGTGTGAAAGAGAGATACACGAAAAATTTCTTTTATCTTAAACAACCATGTACAGACGACAGCTTGAAAATTTAAGCCACAGATGTCCTAAAAGTTATAGATCAGTCTTAGGTACAAAAAAGTCGAATTTTGGTAGGAGAACACTAGAAAATTTCTGGAAAAGTTAATAGAATTTGAAGTGTATCGCAACGCCAAAACATATGATTTTAAAGACTATAAGCTTAGCAGCTGTCACTTTCGACAAACAAATGTTTGAAAACAAGAAAAGTTAGAATATTAATAATAAAAATAATAAAATGACAAAAAAAATTAAATCAAAATTAAAAATTTAAAAAAAAATGCATTTTTATTACGTTTTTCATAAGTGTATTAGATTAAACATTGAAAGGAGGATAGAAGGGCAAGGCCTACACACTACTAGGAAACTGTAGGCCTCAAAGTTCACAATTAAAACATACAACCCATGATTATGTAATTTTTGAGGTACATGAATCTAATCATCAGCAGAAGAGAGTAAAACACAGATTGGATTATTCACTATGGCATATGTTTATTATTAATGGTAAGACAATATAATATGTTGGATGTGTATGAGGTTAACTTGACTTAATGTTTTTTTAAGGTAATGATTTTTGTAATATTTCAATGTCCGTAAAAACATGTTAGCAAATTTATGAAGTAGTTAATATCACCCCTGGACGTGTCTAGAGGTGTATCAATAGCTTATTCCACAACATCACCAGAGCTGGACTCTTCTTCGTCATCATCATCATCATCATCATCTCCTAAGTTGATTATTAAAGCTGGATGTCTGTCATTCCCATCCATATTCATCTCTCTATCCCAATTTTCATAATGAGTTTCTCGCAGTGGTCCACATGCTTATTCCAGCTAAAACATTAATATTTATTCACACATACAGGCCTCACTTATAACACAAAACAGTTAATAAGGGAGTAACTGTGGGCGATTGCAAATTAGTATCGGTGCAAGGATCCTGTGGTTTATTAAGTTTACCCACTAGCATGTCACCCTATTAGAGCATCAAATCATGTGAAGCAAGGCGTAATGGTGTACATATGTTAGTTATGGGCATCAATTTTATACAAGAATTAGACCTACGGAAACATGTTTAACACTTTCAACACATGAGCTCAGCGAGACTTTCTATACGCTGTCATTGTCTCTGATGGCCGACAAGACAATATCCAATGACACATATTTCCTGAGTATTATCAATAAAAGGCACATAAATGGATGTTTTGAGCTTCGATAAAAACATTTTACAAATTACGGCTAATGTAAACATGTTCAATAGTTTGTATAATACATTTTATACATCTATTGCTGCTGAGTTCCAAATATTCAACATAAAAAAGATTAGCTTGTATTTGTAAATAAAGGTAAGAGGGAAAGACGTCAAGATCCAAGTAAGAATTTTGTAAGTAATCACTGGAACTAACCTTGATGATAAATTCTAAAGAATGCTTGATGTATATAATCTCTTGTAAACTCGTCTACTGTTTTAGCTGAAACATCAGGAATTGGTTTTTTGATTCTCTTCTCTCCAGGAGTCTCAACTTCATCAATATTCCTTTAACAGTAACTGAAATCAATATTCAGCCAAGAGCTTACTTCATCCATCATGTCTACAGACAAAATTAACCTTTGAAATAATTTTTATAATAAAAGTGTGATAGGGTGGGCGGGTACGCCAAACCCAATACATTTATAGGATACGCTTTTAATAGAAAATAACAAATAATATTACCTAATTTTCTAATTCCTTAAACCAGAAAAAAAACTCAAAGAGAATCAAATGATTATTTAAAATTATAGTAAAATTTGTTATTTTTTCAACATTTAAACAACTGGCTAAAATGGTAGGCCTAGTTAAAAAAAAGCATAATTATATTTGCTACGCCCTCTCTGTTACCATATAGTAATAGGCCACTAAAAATACTACGAGGGAGGGAGGGAGGGAATAAGCTAACATACAAAATAATCGAAAACAGCATTAGCAAGAGTTAAAAATGAGAATAATAGTTTATTGAAAAATATGACAACAATAAATCACGTGGCCTTAAGGGTCAACCTTTAGCTATAGTTGTAAAACATTGTGCAATAGATAGTTTCAACTAGAAACAAAAGAATAACAGGATGAGTAAAATTGACCATGTATACTTTAAAAAAGTAAAAGAAAGCAAATAATAATCTTTACAAAAAATTATGAACAATGAATAGTTTTATTAGCTTTTATTATTAAGAAAGTGTCAGAGCTTCTAAAGACAAAAATAGGCATATTAACTGAAACGGTTATGTTACAAAAAACATTACATTTTAAACAAACGCAAGAGTTCTACTTCAGACCGTAAGTTGAATCTCTCGTGGGACTACTTGAAACGGCATCATCAAAGTCTTTTTGAGAATCGTGGCATAAATGACAATCAACAATGGGCACTGAGCTAATATTCATATTAAAAGACTTTGCAAAATTTAACGTTAAATTTAAGACAAACAGCAAAATTTAGAAAACATAAGAATTAATTTAAATTAAATTTAAATGCACCTCAACAAAACTTAGTTGTGTACAAATAGCAATTATAAGATATTTACAAATGAATTAAAGAAGCAAGCGCCCAAGAGGCGACACCAAAATAATAGATTTTTAAAGAAAAAGTTCTCTATAGAAATACTCATATTTCAATCAAAAATAACAAGCCTATTTCTGACGTTAAAAATTTAGAGTCCTAATTTACACGACCTATAGCTTCAATATTTAAATAAGAATAACGAAGAGTTACACAGTATTACAACATTCCAGGTAGAGTCCATTTTCAGGAATAATCGTCTCCCGACGATATCAAATATTAACAGTTCATACAAGTATCAATAGTCCACCCTCGGTGGTGCTGATATCAATATTCTCTTCAGTACCTCCATATTATATATCGTCTCGTTGCCGAGGGATACAAAGGTGGGAGAAGTTGAAACTAGCCGGTAACGTCACGTTGGTATACCACTGACTTCACTTGGACACGTGCACCATTTCTTTTCCTGGTCTCTGATTGGTCACCGCATCTTCTTCAAGATCACCCCAGGTTTATTGTTAGTGATCTTTTTAACTGGAGTCGCTGATGACGCAGGTGATCAGGCGATGATTTGGTGGTTGGCTCCACTCTCCGCAAGAAGGCAGGTAAGTCCGAGCCCACGTCTAGAACGTTTTCCCGGTAGTCACCCATCAGACATTTGTGACCAGGCAGACCGGAACATCAGCTGTTGAGTCATCATGGCATATTTGCCCCACTCGTCGAATTAGGACGTTTTGAAGTTAGCCCAGGCTCGAAGGTTGTGCTAGCCAGAAGACTTAGAGGGTAAGTACATGAACAGTTTATATAGAAGAGAATTGCTTGTGAATTATGATGTTTGTATATAGCTTGAAACTACATGGAACTAGAATAGAGAATAGTTCTATTCCAGGAGGTATAAGTAAATGTCGACGTTCTTCGGAGTGGGTGGTATGAATAGAAAGAGAATTTATGCTTGTAGGTTAACGTGAGGTGGGGTGGGGTTGCTTTATTAATAATAATTAGCACCGCGTCTCACTAACCGTTCGGGTTATACGCTTAGTTGCTTTATTGTAACGTACTAAACTAGTACCGTTACATATTGTTTAATTGATTACTAGCCTACTAATTAAAGGTAAGGTTAAGTTATTGTATTATTATATGCAATGGTTATATTTTTGTATTATTTTAAAGTATTTAAAACTAACACAACCTAGCCTTTCAAGCATCAACAACACCAGACTTAGTCCGGTCTAGTTTTGATTCAATTGTTAGCTATAAGTTATTTTCAATAATGATTTTAGTATCATTAGGCTCTCCGTATTTTTGTGGTCGGTATGATGGTATTAGATAATTTATTATCTACTATTTTATATATAAAAATGTGACGCTGTATGTAGATATGTTTGCACACCAACCTCCATTAACATATATTTTGAAGCCTCAAGTTTAGTAGGATATACAAACAGATGCTGTCCGAAAATAGTCTTAATATTACAAACACACTATCAGTTTATTTTTATGATTAATAGGCCTAGAGCTATTTGGTGGTGTTTGAGTTATAATCACAGTTTATCTTAATTATGTGTTTACGTACTACTCCCGTAGCCTTTTATAATTTCTGTAATTACGTGACAAAACTATGTAAATAGGAAGAAAATCAGGCTATGTTAAAACACATTTCACCCTGTTCTGAACTATAAATGGTGGAAACTACTAGCCAAAGACAAAACACTCCTTGCAAAGATAGAATTATGTAAAAAACTTTTTTTAAAAAAAAAGGCCTACTCACCATCTCACACTACTCGCGTTGATTTTGATTAATTCAGCTGATAATTTAGGAACATCGCACTTGAGTGGTAGGAATTAAGCAGATAAATTGGGACCTCTAGGCTCTTCTAGTCTTCGACCTTGTTACCTGGGTTTTGATACCCATTTTCAAAGAGGGGAATGGGGGCAGGGGGGGATTGGGAATAATAAAACTAAACCTTTATTCAACACAAGCACCTCTGTAACAAAGATTTTTTTTTTAGTCCGACCTAATTTCTTAACTAAAGCTATTCTATCTAAATAATTCTTTTAAGTCAAAGTTAAACTTTTAAAATAAGTTATGTTATCAAAATATCTAAACTAATAAATCTCTCCTATTAAAAACTCATTTATCTTATGTTTTGTATTAGTACTATATTAACATATGTGATATTACAGCGAGAATTGTCAAATATAAAACAGTCCAACACGGTATAAGGCGAAATAATGAAGTACATTATGTTAACACAAGTAGTTGCCAGTATTATATTACGTTTTCTATTCATGTTTCAGACAATACATTCATTCCAGAGACAAGTATTACAATTAATTTACAATACATTAGCCACAGATAATAATTCCTTTGTGTAGCACCGCTAACGCTCAACTTGGTCCTGGCTAGAGAGCGTAGTTCCTCACATAGCCGCAAAGCGCTATCATCACAATTTTACCAAACTTAGGCCTAGTCAAGAGGTTAATACAGCAATACAAGGGTTTAAATAAGTTAGGGGCCCACTTATTTTCTTGATAAACAATCAATATGAAATTTTGAAAATATATTTATATAAAATTGAAAATTAAATAAATCATAAATATATGTCACTGCAATAAATATTTGGTAACTAATCGTACAGAAGAATAATGAAGTAAAAAAAAAACATTTATACATCGTGGCTACTGCCCAGAGTCAAAGATATACGGGTCTGGCTACTCTTTAGTTGCAGTGATCAGACATTGAAGCCAAATGGCGTTAGTATCGTTGCGGGGCAGCGCGCGCGCTATTTAAATATTGTAGAGAACAAAATGATAACATACAAATTACAATTTATCACTTGCTCATGGCTGTAATATAATTTACATTTATTTGTAATACTGTATTATCAATCACATGCTACTTATTTGTTTGGTAAAAATAATGATAATGATTTAGGTCAGTATGTCTGATTACAAGGCCTAAGAGTATTTCCTTCAATAAATGCATAAGGCCGAATGCAATACTGAAATAAGCAAACGTGAAGAGTGAATGAGAAATGGGGTTTTTGAGTATTATTTATAGTTGAAAATGTGAGAACTTAGAAGGTACGCTCTTGCAGACAGCTCAATACCAAGGCAAATTAATGCAACTCACCCTTCACTTTTAATTATTTCGTCTTGCATACAATACAGTCTATAAAGTTTCAAATCACAACGGTCCCAGGTTTGTTTCCCGCCTTCAAGTAGACATTTTTCAAATAATTTCATTGGCTTATGTGCCAAGATAGTTATGGATAGTACTGTC
>CABEEJ010002489.1:85168-109928 GCA_901482245.1 Timema douglasi
GGTTTATAAATAATGTCTAAAGTTAAGGCATTAGAAAAATAAATGGTATAAATCAATATACAGCCAACTATAGCAGAAGTTTTTTTTATTACACACACTGGTCAACCAATGTGGAAATAATTGAGTAAAACTAACCTTAAATTATAAAAGCAATTGCACACTAACCTTTTGCAAAATTCTTCCTTCATTATCTGTTACAATCCACTCTCGTAGAATATCTTTTGGCCAAAAATGTTTTTCACAAAATCTATCATTAGATTTTATACTAAAGTTCTCTTGACCATAAATCTTCCTTATAGTTTTCTCCCACAGTTCACGTCTCTCAAAATTTGAGGGCGTAATAAACATTGACACGTCAATTTTAAAACAACCCGGAAACTTACATTTAGTTTTATTTTTGACTTGTAAAGCCATTATTAAAATAAAACCTTTAAATTAGAACTGTATATCTCTGTCTGCTTCAGAGTAAAAGATGTCTGCCTGAACAGCTGTTGGTGTAAAACGTCACAACGACACGCAACGATCACAACGCTTTCTCTTATAGCGGCAAATCGGGCAACTAAAAAGCTTCAAAGTCTGATCAACATTTACAATGGGTTTTTAGTAGAGTGTCATAGGGGTGCTACTGCCAAATAAACTTTACAATTATCTCACAGATCATACGTTCAACATAGAAATTTAATACATTTAATTTATAACTCTCTTCACTATTTTAAACTTTCAATCAATCTTGGTGAATTCTACTGTTCTTCCTATAAAAATTGAACTTTATTTTTATTTGATGATACTATGACTATTATTGAATCTTATTAGTTTACACCTATTAATACCTATTTTATGGTTGACACTATTTTTTACCTAAATAAGGTATTTTTATTTATCTGGAAAGTGACAACACTTTAGGCCTTAATTTATATGGTATAATTCTATCTATATCTATTTCTTAACATAACATTTTAATTCAAACTATGTTACACTTTTGAACTTTTTTTAATAGTAAGAAAATAACTTAATTAATAATTAGATATGTTTCAAGAGAGAGTGCCGGTAATGTCTATACAGTGTGACTGGCCAGACGTACTACGCAAGATAAATGGGGAATGCTGGATTTCTTGCAAATTTCACGATCAACCAAGTTTATATGGTAAAATCAAAATCGAAAGTATCACGAACGATGGCATTCCTCGTGCATCGGCTTCTGAAGGCTTTGAAGTCAAATATCTAAAAACATTGACCCTTGGGTTAAGACATTCCGAGACAGGCTACACATGCATATTTGTTGCACCCTTTAAAGTATTTTCTGAAATACATAAGAAGAGTGTAGTGTGTTTGGACGTCACTCCAGGAGAGTTAGGAGTATCGGTTTGTGCAGAAAATAAGCTCCACATCTGGGATAGTAATCTAGGTATATTAAGAAGAAATTTGGAAGGTCACATTGGAGATGTTTACAAATGTCGTTTTTTCCCATCTGGTATCGTCTTTGTGACAGGGGGTGCAGATATGCAACTGAAAATATGGTCAGCAGAGACAGGTCAGTGTCCTGTTACTCTACGGGGTCACACTGCTGCGGTTATGGACATATGCATTGTCGATAGAGGCAGAAATATAGTTTCTGTATCTAAGGATGGTCTAGCTAAATTGTGGGACTGTGGTCAGTCATCGTGCTTAGGGGACTTGGTCGATACAAGTGTGACCATAAACTGTTGTTGTCTGACCTCTTTGGGTAAGGAATACAACCTCGGTGAGCCAGAAGAGCCATCGAGTGAGCGAGAAATTGGGACGAGTGGTAAAGTATTGTTGTACGGTTGTGAAGATGGGACAGTGGGTGGTGTAGCGTTGCGAAGTCATAATAGTATATTTCATTTTTCCCTGAAGTCCGCTGTCAACTGTATTGCAGTTCTTGTTTATGATAAGTTTGTCGTTGGGTGTCAAAATGGTCAAATCTTTCTCTTCAGCTTACATCAACATTCTGAACCTGTGATGTCATGGTTCGAGTCAAATAGCCCTCTACTCAGTGTACTCTCTTATAAAGGAGAAGGTTTTTTTTGTGGAAGAGCGGATGGTTCCTGTGTATATCATCCATTCTCTGACTCTGATAATGCGAAGTATGTCCGAGTCCAACTGACTGGACCAGACTATGACCCAGTCTATGACATAGCGTGTGATGGCAAGTTTATCTTCACAGCCTGTAGAGATTCAGTCATTAGAAAATATGAACTGGCCAAGGTTACAGATGCTCTACAAATAGACATCTAGACCCTCCACCCTAGACCTAAATGACTTTGTTAAGATTACTATTTTACAATTGTGTCTTAAAAGGCTATTCTTATTTTGGTCTGGGTTTTCTCTAAGTGTTTAGCACACATTGGTTTATAGTCTTAAACTGAGTCAATTTAGTGTACGATAAGCATAGGCCCCTACCTACTCTTGTCTGAAAAGATCTGCCCCCTGGTAAAGTCATTAAACTTGAAACTCCCAAAGACCTTCAAGCTGGTATAAAATCACTCAAGAATCACCCCTTATTGTTTTTGGTTAGCTAAGAACCCCATATTTTACTGTGTGGATGTTTATAAAAATGAGAAATGTAAGTTTTAAACAGTAGCATTGATTTAATTACATATCGTTAGTTTACACAATTAAATCTTAGTTTTGCTTACTACTCTAGTAACCTTATTAGGCTAAGGATAATTACTAAATATACTACTCTCATTTGTAATGTTTTTTTATTCAATAAAATTATGTCCCCTTGGCAAGTTACTACAAAAAAACCAAGCAGCTATGTAAAAATCCCAGGAAATGGTATTGTATATTGCCCCTTATCGAGAATTTAAAGACATTAAAATAGAGTTCATTCACATTTGTGACCAAAATAGGCAACATGAATTTTATTAGGATTAATAGGCCATGAAACAAAATCACATACGCATTGACATAGTGTAAACAGTGTATTTAATATAATGTATGACAGAAACAACTAACCAGTAATCAGACCAACGAACTACTAACAGTAAGATACAGTTACAGAGAGTAAGATATAGAGATAGCCAACATAACACAAACTTTGCAGAGTTGCCAATACAACCATATTAATACCTCCTCTCAATTCTGCAAAGATTAAGACAAAGAGAAAAAAAAAAATCCAATATAATAAGGTAAAAGCTTAACCAACACACTTTTGTATTCCAATATTTATTCACAAATTCTAATCAAATTTATGTAACATTTAATATATTTCTTAAGTACTCAAATTTCCTTATTGCTAATCTTTTTGTCATTATATCTGCTACTTGGTCATCAGTAGCTACATACTGTAATTTAAAATCACCACTACTAATTAAGTCTCTTACAAAGTGATGCCTCACATCAATATGTTTGGACCTCTTCGTCTCATAGGTTTGAGCCATTTTCATAAAAGATTGGTTGCCTTCAAAGACAATAACTGGCTTTACACAATCAAGACATTCATCAAATAACTTGATTAAAAACTTGCATTCAGACACTCCAGCAGAAAGAGCTTCACTACTAGAGAGAGCCACAACATTTTGTTTTTTGGAACACCATGACACAACATTATCGTTTAATTTAACAACAAAACCTGTAACACTTTTCCTATCAATAGGATCACTAGCATAGTCTGAATCAACAAAAGCTTTAACATTTATATCTGCACAAATATTATTTTTAACATACTTCAAACCAAAATTACTAGTATATTTAAGATAACGAATAACATTCTTAAGATAATTCCAATGAGTTTCATTATAACAATTTTGAAACCTTCCAAAATAAGATACTGCAAAACAAAGATCTGGCCTTGACCCTAGCATTAAATACCTTAAACTACCAATCAATTCTTTATATGGCACTTTATAACTTTTTCCCTTTGAGACCTTTTGTAAATTCAATTTTGATTTTACCGGTATTTTTGAAATTTTACACTCATTCATCCTAAAATGATTTACAATTTTCTCAATAAGATTCTTTTGACTAATTAATATATTATCCTCTTTCTTTTCAATTTCAAGACCTAAAAGTACCAATCTACCATCAGAAGTTAAATCTCTAATGTCAAGAAAATTAATTAACTTACCCTTTACACTATTAACATCATCAATTGAGCTTGAGAAAATAATAAAATCATCAACCCAAATCAAAATATATGTGGAATCATTAAAGTATAAGCATGGATCAACCTTGGATCTTTGGAAATTTAACTCGCTAACAATCGGTTAACACTGGCGTTCCAGCACTTTGGGCTTTGTCTCAAACCATATAGGGCTTTAACCACCTTAAACACTTCACCCTTTTTTATGTGTAAGCCATCAGGAGGGTAAAGATACACAACTTCTTTTAATTCACTCTTTAGAAAAGCAGATTTTACATCTACCTGATGAATGAATAAATCACGCTGAACAGCAACAGCCAATAGTGTTCTAAGTGTCACCAACCGAGCTACCGGAGAATAAACATCTTCCTCCTCCAAAGTAGGTTGCTGGTAACCTTTAGCTACCAAGTGGGCTTTCTTCTGAGCTACACCATCAACTGTCTTCTCAGTAAACACCCATCGAGATTCAATTATGGATACATCAGGTGGAGGCTGTACCAATTCCCATGTATTATTGCTCTTAAGAGACTCTAACTCTCTTTCAATAGCCTCCTTCCAACCATCATCTAGTTGAACAGCATCTTGATAGGACCTAAGAGTTTCAAATGGAAGATAACCAGCACTGAGAGCCATAGCCATCCCGACTTCATAATCTTCAAGATGTTTTGGCATTTTACTCACTCTTTTACTGTGTCTTCTTTCAGGAACTTCAGGAACATCAACTATTTTAATATCAGCATTATCAGGATCAGGTTCTTTTGTCTTCAAATCCATTTGATCTTGGATATACTCTTCTACATCTGAATTTTCCGAGTCATTATTTTCAACATCATTAGTTACAATCTTGCTCTCATCAAATACGATAATGGCAACCCTTTTACCCACAGGATCCCACACTCGATAGCCATTATGACAACACCCTATCACAATTAATTTCCTTAAACGAGCGTTTAATTTTCTGGAACGATCTTCTTTGGGAATGTGTGCATAAGCTGTGCAACCAAAAACTCTAATTTTACTCATATCAGGCTTATAACCATACCATTTTTCTGTAGAGGTTACATCTCCATGTAACATAGATGTAGAAGTTCTATTAAGCAAATAAACAGCCAATATAACTGCTTCTTCCCACATGTCTTTATCTAAACCTGAGTCAAATATTAGGCCCCTAGCTTTATCTAAAATAATTCTATTGAGGCGTTCACTTACTGAATTTTGTTCTGGATTTCTTGGAATAGTGTACATTACATTAATACCTTTAGCTTCAAAGTTTTTAAAGTTACTGGAAATATATTCCCCACCATTATCATAACGCATATTCTCAATTCCTCTATTAAATTTAGCTTCAACCATAGCAATGTACTTTCTGAAGCACTCTTCAACTTCACTTTTCCTCTTAAGTAAATAAACAACTGTAAAATGACTAAAATGATCAATAAATGAAACAAAGTAGTTTTTACCATCATGTGTAGTTGGTGTTATTTTGCCACACGCATCTGATTAAACAAATTGCAAGATTCTTTTTGCTTTTCTTTCTTCTGGTACACATTTAAAAAATTATTCTCTTGTTTGTTTACCCTGAAGACAAACTTAACATAACTTACTACAAGGAAACTTAGACGAATGTCCCATCCTTCTGTGCCACAAGTCTGAAGAATTATCCACAAGATTTACTTCACTTGAATTCAAATTCATAGTGACAAAATACAGATTGTCGATAAGATTCCCTTTCAGAACAAGTTTGTCATTCTTCAGAATAGTCACACATTTATTATGAAAAATATCCTCAAAGTTATTTTCTTCGAGCCTTTTAACAGAGAGCAGGTTATGGGACAAATTGTCATACGCCAACACCTTATGCATTATTACACCAATACCGTTGATAGGTAACAAACGTAGATTACCACATCTATCAGAGTTAACTATTTCACCAACCTTAGCCATACTAATTCGTGAAGTGATTTCCTGAACATCAAATAAATACTTTGCATATTCAGCTTGAATTAGATGGTTTGTTACCCCACTGTCAACAACAAAATTAATACTAATATGATTATTTGACATCCCACAACTTAACTCAGTGTTACCATCAGAGTCTGATACCAAAAATGAAACTTCTTTTTCTGACTTTCCAGCAAAATTGTTTCTATTTGGACATTGTGAACGCATTTGTCATTTCTGATTACAGGCATAGCACTTACCGGTAAATAATTTAGGTTGCATCACCCTATTTGGTTTCCACAAATTATCATTCTGTTGACCAAACATATTTGCACGATTCTTTTTAAACTTATTTTTATGCCCTATAAAAGCATGGCTTTGTGCACTTGGAAAGACTTGAACTACCACTTTTTAAATTATGTTCTTCTTCTGATAAAAGCTTATTTTTTACAAAGTCTAACATAACCGCACTTGTATTAGACATAAATAAAATGTCAATAGAAGTCACAACTGGTAAGTACTGCTCAGGCATAGCTGACAACAGTTGAGTAATACACTCTTGTTCTTCAGCAGTACCTCCAGATTTCCTCAATTCAGCTACTGTTTTATCAAATTCGATGATAAACTCATTCAAGCTTGATTTACCTTCAAAAGACATGTTTCTTAATTTGTTCTGAAGTTCAATACGATTCATTAGGCCCATTTTAACATATGTAGACTTCAAAGACGTAATCATTACTTTAGAAGTACTTGCACTTTTGATTTGTTCCAAAACATTATCAGCCACACATTGCACAATAAAATCCTTGGCTTTAGCGTCTTTCATCAAAAAGTTGTCTTTAACTTTTGAATCTGCCAATACAACCGGTGGATCAACACTCAGCATATCTAGCACAGCATTTCTTTCCAAAAGCCTCTCCAGACGATATAACCAGTTTTCAAAACCACTACCATCAAAAGGCTTTAATCCTGGATGCGTATAGGGTACAGATGCCACCACCATGTTGAACTTGATCAAAAACTTTGGTCATCGTTACACCATTTTCCATGAATCATACAATTACAAATATTAATAAACACTGATACTTTCTGGGCCCATAACCTATTAGGATTAATAGGCCATTAAACGAAATCACACATGCATTGACATAGTGTAAACAGTGTATTTAATATAATGTTAGACAGAAACAACTAACCAGTAATCAGACCAACGAACTTCTAACAGTAAGATACAATTACAGGGAGTAAAATATAGAGATAGCCAACATAACACAAACTTTGCAGTTGCCAATTCAACCATATTAATACATTTTACTAGGCTCTAAACAAAATTTGGTATTAGAATTTCAGAAAAATCACATCACTTGATATTTTTAGGATTAGGCTATCGTTACTGTAACACGGCTACCAACATGTCTTATAACTTAGGCCCTATAGTTACCAAGCCTGTGCACACCTTTAAAAATTTCAAATCCTAATCCAAATTTTTGTAAGATTTGAAAGAAGGGCTTTGGAGTTTGGATGTGATGCAATTTTGAGCGAAGTCGAAGTTGGAGTTGGTAAAAATGTATCAACTCCGACATCAGAATAAAAACTTGTAAGATTATAATGATATTATAAGTTTTTTTAATCATTTAGGACCAACATTTGTAATTTTGATTCTCAATTTTATTTAAATATACATTTACAATGTCAGTAAAGCTTCCCATGAAGTCATCTAAATATTGGAGTAATTTACTATGCACAGGCAATTTGTTATAACTAATTAATATACCTAAGCCATTTATGAAGGATTCCGAGTATGAGTTAAACAGTCAAAAAAAAAGTCCAAGTCTTTCGAAGGCTTGGCGTACCAACTACACAGCCTTAATGTAAAGATTTGAATTTTATTAAAAAATTTGAATCTAAATTAAGTTTTAATAAATGGGTTCGATGGGCTCAAAATTCTAATCCAATTTCATACTTACTTTACAATTAATATCCAATCAGATCAGAAACTAGTTGTGTAGTACCTAGAGTAGGGATATCCAAACTGCGTGTCACCACGCCCTGGGGCGTTGCAGGGATAAGGAAAAGCTAAAACTTATAATGTAAAGGGAAATGCAACATGCAAATTGAGACATTCATGCATTTGTTGTTGTTTGTATATAAGTCTCACATATTACGTCCAATGTGTTCGTTCTTTCAGAACAAGTTTCATGTAAGAATGTGTTTCAGTTTTAAATGTTACAGTTGTGAAAAAGTGAAACTGAAACCACAAAATACAGGATGAGATGTTTCACCATTATGAACAACCTGCACACATGAGATCATGTCCAAACAATAAAAATATGTCTACTCTAATTGCTTATTATTCAGTTCTGTAATTTTGTTCTACTTTTGTATTTTTACATTTAAAAGATTACAAGTTGTTAATAAATGACCATTTTTCTTTTTAAAAAATGCCACCAGATCATATTCAAGCATTTTTTTTTTTTTTAATTATTGGGTACAGAGTTGCTGCACGAAAAATCTGACATGTGAAGAGCGGCGCCGTCTTAAAAAGTTTAGGAACTCCTGACCTAGAGTGAATAGACAAATTACCGATAACTTGATTTCCAGGTCGTAAAGGAATCACAACAACAGTTGTTTGAGACAGAGAATATCTTTGATTTAAAAAAGTAGCTAGGCCCACCTTTTGTATAATTTATTCAACCTATGCCTTATGATTTTAAAAAAAATTGTCTTAATCCTTATTTTGGGATTAGTGTTATTGATTAAATTTTTTTAAATAAACCTAAATATGTGTAAAACAATTAAAACGTTTTTTAAATATTTTATTATTGGATTGGACTTTGAAACTTATTATTATAAAATATTCAACTCACATTCAATTTGGTAGGCCTAAGCCTAAAATAAATTATTTAATTCCGATCTGGCCTTTTTTTCTTAAGATAAAATTTTTGATAAAATTTTTATAAAACAGTGATTTGATTTGAATTCAATTTTATAAAATAAATCTATTATAAGATTCAGAATCTAAAATCAAAATAATTTTGAGCATGAGATTTGATTCAAATTGGCCAAGATTAAGAAGTGATTCGATATTGAAAATTATGGAGTCACACAGGCATAATAGTAACAGTAGTAAAAAGGTGGATAGCCTGCACAGATAGGTACTGTTAGATTAAGATAGGAAGACAATTTCACGACAGTCATATCGGGGATGGTACACATCACATAATTCATATAACCTAAGTGATGATTTTTTTTCTAACCAAATATCAGTATTTTAAGATTTTTTTAAGAACAAAATAAGACAGCAAATCCATTAATACTATAAAAAATATTATTTTTAACAAAATAAAACCAATTAAATCAGTTAAAAAATGGGATATTGGACAGTCTTGTTTTTGAAACACTTGGCACACCTAAAACTCTACCCCAAAGAATAATTGCTTTCGAAAATGTAGTTTTCCTCTACATTTACTTCATTTCACCTTATTGAATAGCAAACCAAACTCTTGCAACTGAGATGCATTTTATCTTTTTTGAAGAAATATTTTACACCTACAAATTATAATTACACAATGTAACCTCACACACCTGATGCAAGTAGGCCCCTAATGATGAGATTAAACCTGAAACCAAACGGTAACAACTGACATGGCCATTAGACAATGTCAAAGATATAAAAGCCCAAACTAATGTTTAAAATCGGGTGCAGCTCATGAAAGAGGGCTCTGGGGCCGCCCTCCCTGCCAAATAAAGCATTAGAAGAAACAAAGCATATTTTTAAATTCATACCAATTTTCTCTTGTTTTTTCATTAAATAATGAAAAAGTAAGTCATTTAAAAAAATCATATCTTTTTCTCATTTTATTGAGGAAATCAGCAAAACCATAATCATGCCAGCACATGACATAAAGCGCTCGTATGTTAAGCTCTGTGCTGGTGGGTTGTCCAGAAGAGTGTGATTGTCAAAAAAATCAAACTCGAGATTTTGAGGAATGTTGACGTTTCATGACCCCCCCAAATCCAAAAAAGGTTTCTTTTGATTTTTTGTCTGTCTGTGCCTCAGAATAGAGCCTACACTATTTTACAGATCAGGCTAAAACTTGGTATCTAGCCTTTTCATAGGGTTACCCCAAGGGGCTTTTAGAATTGGATATCCAACCCTAAAATTAAGGGTAGTTTACTAAAGGGCAAGAAGAGAAAAATTCTACTTTCTCAAAATTGGCTCCATAACTATTTTGATTACATTTTATTTCTAAACATTTATAAATATTCCAAACAAAATCGCTACTCTCAATATTTCGGCAAAATGACTTTAAGGATTTTGGTCTGATGCATTTTTTTTTATCATATTTCTGAAACTATTTGAGATATGAAATTACTTATCATTGCAAATATGTAGGGCTATTTATGATAAAAATCTTTTATTTGAAACATGTTTTTATAAAATCAATAACTTTCAAGCTATATGCAAATATATATATATATATATATATATGCAAATATATATATATATGCAAATATATATATATATGCAAATATATATATATATGAACTTTTTAAACACTAAAGGTAAATATTGCGACCATAAAAAAAAATCTAACTTGAAATGTTGATGGATGTCAATGTCTCATAACCCCCCCGAACCCTAAAAAGTGGGTTTAGCAACGCCGTTGGTTTGTATGTCTGTTTAATCCTAAAATTAAGAGTAGATTAGTAAAAAGCAAACAGAGAAAAATCGATTTTCTCAAAATTGGCTCTAACGATTTTCATTAAAATTTGCATCCAGGCATTGATTAAGATCACAAATAAAATGGCTATTTTCATTTTCCTATGAAAATGGCTTTAAGGGTACTTTACAGAAGTGAAAATCTCCATATTTCTGCAACTATTTGAGATACTGAATAACTTTTATCATTGCAAAATTGTAGTACTATTAAAAATAAAAAAACTTTAATTTGAAATATATTTTTATAAAACTAACAGTTTCTGAGATATTGGCAAATATATTAATACAATGTTGTGAGCTTTAGTTGTAAAGAGATACGACTTAAATTTTAACGCAATAATTCTCCAATGCCATAGAGTAATTAAATATAAGTCTCTCAAAATGTTATGTTATTTTTTCTTAAACCTCTTAAGAGAAATGTTTGTACAACAATGATCAATCTCCATTTTAGACTCGCTAGTCAATATTTACATTTTTTATTGGTCAAAATTTATAAATGAGGAATTTAATAGCAATGTGTTGCCCCTTGTGGACCCAATATCGATCTTTTTTTATTGGCTCAAACATTCAAATGAGGACATTAATTCTATAAAAATAAAATTTAAAACCAGGATTCAACAAATGTTTTACATAAGTATAATGAAATTTATGCTCAGGTTTTGCTAGTGTATATTGTATGGTTTCCTTTCACATATAATACGGGGTTTGAGTAAATATCTCAATTTTTAAACACTAGAGCAAGAAAGTTCGTGCGGAATTTTGTACCATTTATTTTATAAGTGTTTACTAGCTGTTCAAGTTATAAGCATATATAGGATAATTACTCAAATGGGGTAGGAATGAGAAAAAAGAGTGGGAAGCCATTTAGGGAAAACCGTGCTCTAGAGAAATGGCCAGGAACTTAACCCTGATCTCACCATCATCAGCAGGCCAGTCTAACACAAGACCATTCGGCTATTGAAGCGGGTGAGGTAGGCTCTTAAATCACTATATTAGCGACTTTCTGAATCCACTTTAATATATTATTTTAAGAAATATGTTTATAATTATGTATCATCGTTGTTTGTATCTAAAATTTACTTTTAGCAGAGTGCAGGTTAGCCTTTTATATTCTTATTACAACTTTATATTCATCCTATTAATTTTCCTCCTATACTCATGTTTTACTCAGATTTCTTTCCAAAATAGCTACAAAGCAAGTGAATTAGGATTTTGTAAATAAAATTAACAGTATTTTTATTGTCATATTTACACACTTTCTTTTATTTAGTTCCACATAATTACATACATTAAATAATAATGTGAGGATTAAGAAAAGGTATTTTTCACATAGTATCACATAACACCATCCAATCATGATGATTGTAAAAGAAAACCAGACTTTCATTAATATGGCCACATATTCAAAATATTAAAATTTGAATGTCTACTAATATCTAGCATTGTTATTTATATAAATGTTTATGTAACATGAAATTGATTTGTAGTCAAAATGCAATACTAATGTATTATAATATATGTTAGAAATATTTTTGTAATCTGTTTTTAGTTCTTCTGTGTACCCCCATTCCACCAAGTGTGAACTGTACCAGTAATTTAAAACCAATAGCAAGTAATATGTTACTTGTATATTGGGATGTTCTTCATTGATAGCCTTTATAATGCTAAAAAGGTTCCTCTTTGTTGCCAAACCACCCACAGTTACATTATCCTCATTTATATGTGCTCACAAACACACTAGTTGGAAACAAAGTAAGAGATGGATGTAAGAATTTGTTCTAAAATGATAACACCTTTTGTTCAGAAAAATTCTGGGAAAGTTTGTGGATTGGATGGGTTATTTTCTGTGAAAATACATTTTACAAACACATAACATTAATACCATCACACATGATGTACACAAGATGCATAAAACCACAAAATAGTGAGATAGAATGGATTTAGAAGCAAGTAAATTGTGTTATTACCAAACTTATAAGTGTGAGTTGAACGTTTGATACGTATTGAAAAAATTATTAATCTTTTTTATCACAAGTAAATAGTAAGCTAAATGTGTTTTACAAAATATGTATTAAAAATCTGTATAAACCTAATAATTGCTCAGCATCTCTCTTAGAAATCATATAAAAAGGCAGTATTGGGGATGAGACTAACCTTGTAATATTGTAGGCATAATCACACCTCTACTATTTACTCAACATTCACAATATAATATAAATAAAATTTAGTATCATGAGTTTGTATGTTAACCTCTTACATACATCTTAAATGTCCTTCTTTAAATACACTCTTGCTTCATAAAGCCAATCCATCTGAATATTTGCGTGCACAAGTGTGTGTTTTATGTGCAGTCTCTGGTGTCGGCTGATAGTCCTCTCAGTTCACTATTGATGGTGCGAAGCAAAGGATGACGACCACACCCACATCTGTTTCTGAAGTCATCCAGGTCCAAGGCCCAGATCATACCACCACCCAAACCTAGACTCTTCACAAACTGACTCTATAACAAACCATACAAACACAATGAGGAAGTTGGCAGACACTTCTTAGTTTAAAAAATAAGGAGAATATTGCCTTTATAAATTTAAAAGAAAAGAAATATTTGTTGGGATAGAAATTTAATATTTATTCATTTAGATCTAGGCACAGTTTCTGTGCCAATGTTCTTAGTCATGTTTGTCACCATGACACATTTGTTCCTTTTTGTGAAGTTAATATAAATTTTTACTTAATCAGTTAAGTTGTAATGTTCGTTAAGCATTCCATAAATCGACGGCATTGTGTTTTCAAGTTATGCGCACAGATTGTTTTAAAGGAATGAACATTCTGTACTGTTATCAATGTGCAGAGTGAATTGACCTAAACTTTAACCTCTAGATAATTTATCCTAGAAGAAACCATATTCTCCATAAACACCAATAAAGAAAAGTATCGTGTTCCATTTTTTGATGGTTCAAACTTCAACAACAAGTTTAGAATGGAAAAACTGCTTGATAAACTCAATTTTCTGGAAGCAGTTCAAAGTGATGACCGAACAAAAGTAATTTTTTATGAAGGTGGCAGTCCTGAAATCACTACTAAGAAAACAAATGAACTGGCTAAGTGGAAAACAAAAGATCATAAATGCAAATCTCAAATAGTCCACACACTTCTATAAAACGTTCTTGAATGTGTCAAGGATAAAGAAACTGCATTTGAAATATGGCTTCCTTTTATGCAAACCTACAGAAGAAAAAATATAGTTAACCAGTTACTTTTACATACAAGTTTTTTTTATCTTAAAATTAAATTAAATTATAGCACCACATCTTACTACCCATTCGGGTTATACACTTAAGTAATAATTATGCTAATATGTTAGGAATTGTGAAGGTTGAATTTAAAGGAAGTGAACCCATATTTGTGAGGAGGGAGAGTGGAAAACCATCTAGGAAAAACCACCCCCAGTTCACCCGACCAAGATACAAACCTCGATCTCCCCATTCTCGGCAGTCTAGCTCAACACAAAACTAGTGTGTTAGATAACTACACCACTGAGGCGGGTAGTCTTTTATCGATAAAGTTTGAGCCATCAAGTGAAACTCTAGGAGGTACATTTTAATTGATGATGAAAGGAACTGGGACCTTCTTCTGAAGAGGAAGTGAATTCCTTTAGTAAAAATGACACATGGGAACTGATTTCACTATATTCTGGCAGGAAAACCATGTCCTATGGGTTTTCAGCATCAAGAGAGATCAGAAAGGAATTAAGGCTAGCTAGAAGGGAAGGTTGTTAACAAAGGAAAGGTTTTGACTATATCAAGACCTACGCCCTAGTAGCACATATGACTGTGAGAACAATGCTAGCCATCACCAACTGAGAAGATTTACATGCATCTCAGATGAATGTAAATAACACATTTTTGAACAGAACTTGATCCAAGGAAGTTAACATGCAACAATCCCTTCCTTGTTTGTTTTTTTAAATAATTTAAATATTGTTTGTAAACTCAAGAAATCATTATATGGCTTCAAGCAGACGTTCCAAGAATAGAAAAAGTTTCTTGATACTTTCCTTAGATCACTTGGTTTTAACCAGTGCAGAATGAGCCATGTCTGTACCTACATGTTGATGGTGATATCAAGGTCTACCTTGTTAAAAATTTGTTTATCAACACTACTCACTATCTCTTGGGAATATCAAAGTATCACTTCAAGCTAAATTTGACATGAAAGATTTGGGTAACTTACAATTTTTCCTTAGACTAAAAATTTAAAAAAGAAATTATTGTATTTATCTTAGTCGACTATCTTATATAAAAAGGCTTATTCAAATTCAAAATGCAAAACTGCAAAATAGTCAAAACACCAATGGAGTCTTAACACCCTAATTATGATGAAGGATCTACTTCTACAATTGGTTTAAGGCTGTACAGAGAGTTCATAGGCACTTTGGTGTACTTAATGTTGTGATGCACCAGATCTGATTTGAGTTATTCTATCAATTATTTCAGCAGGTTTCAAAGCTGAACAATTAACACTCACTGAGAGTCGATGAAGTGTGTTCTTTGCTATCCACAAGGAACTTTACACCTAGCTCTGCACTTTCCTAAAGAAAAAGGGACACTTCTAATCACATATGGTGATTCAGATTGGGTCGATGATTCCAGTTACAAGTCGCAAGTCAACATCTGGATTTCTTTTGAAAGTGTTTAACTAAACTGTATCCTGGACAACTAGAAAGCAGCCAACTATTTCCTTGAGTACCAGTGAGGCAGAATTTATTTATCTTGCCAATGCCTGTACTGCTGTACTGTGGCTATGCAGCCTACGCCTACTATCAGAACCAGCTTGCCAACAAATGTCTTGAGAAGTGGGAACACAAAAGAATGAAATGTAATGGCTGTAAAGTATAATTTTGTTCAGTAGTTATTGTATGATAAAGTTGTAAAAATTGAACATGTCCAGAGTGAATTTTTCAAATTGCTGATATTTTTACCAAAAGTTTAAATGTTACTAAATTTAATCAATTATATGTTTAATTCTGAAATAATTATTTTCTATTAAATACCATTTTAAGTTATTTTAAAATTATATAGTTTCATTCTATTCTTAAAATGAAGTAGTTACCAATACATTGTTTGCTAAGAGTGCAATTTTCAACTTTGTCTTGCTGTATGAAAAAATATCTGTGATCGATATATTTGGTGAGAAGAAGGATCGTCGGCCAGATCTAATTTATGTGGCTATTAGAGGTAAAACAAGTGTAGCCATGATTTCAATTGCCCCTTTTTCAAAATACTAGTTACACCTTTGGTGTTACACTATCACAATAGTTAGATTATGAAATTTACTATTATTACAAAAGCAATCTGTGCAAAATACAACATAAAGAATAAATCCATGCTGTATTATTGGGCAAACTCTAGTTGGTATATTACCTTGCGCCTGATATCGGAAACATCATCATAGGACACCCATTGGTTTCCCTTGTGGGCATATGGGCCGATCCTTCCCTCAGGATCTCTCACCGGATTCCATCCCTTACTCTTCACATTGTCACAGATCTGAAAAACCAAAACATATATTACAAACAACTGAATTGCTTTGAGATAATTGTGATACATCCATATAAATTTTGGAAAGGGGGTGAGCAGACATTTAGCTTTGGACATGATTCAACCTTTTAAAGCGACTGGTTTTAATCCTGATTGCGTTAATATTTATTTATTGGGATTATATAGAGTACGAGTAGGTAAAATGAGGGTATTTCACATTTAATTTAAAGTGCTGTCATAGATAGACCTATTTTCTTTACTGTATTAGAAACACAAAGCTCATTGCTGCAGTTCACCCAGCCGAGATTCAAACCTCGATCTCCCCATCATCGGCAGTCAAGCTCAACACGAAACTAGCATGTTAGCCAACTATGTCCTAATAGCTGTATTGTCTCATTTAATGTAAACCCTTCCTTACTCTCTTGTATTATTTTAGTAGTATATTCTAAGGCTAGATTAAAAAATAACAGGGAAAGTGCATCTCCTTGTTTCAATCCATTACGAATTTCAAAAGTGTCTAATAAGTGACACCCTGACTTGCGTTTCAATCAAACATACCTCAATTAGCTTGACTAGTTTTTCGAGTATCCTAAACCTAATTAAAATTTAATACAATTTGTTTTTTTAAGTGAATCATAGGTATTTTTTAAATCATATAGATAATTTATGTACCCTCATTGTAATTCCACTTTTTTTTCTAATATAATTTGAATAGTAAAAATCTTATCTCTTTTTGATTTTTTTTTTTTGTGTAAATCCACACTGATGACCCTCAATTTATGAATTATGTTTATGAATTTCTTATAAAGATTTCACCACCTCCCTTTATAAACTCTGCTGGAATTGAATCTACATCTGGAGCGTTACAATTCTTAAACATTTTAATAGCTACTTTGACTTAACTAATACTTGGCTATGGATCTAGTGGTTCTGCATTATGGATTTTGATAACCTCACCCAATTTGGATAATTCATGATCATTCAAAATATGATTTGAGTGGTCATAATTATTCCTATATTCGTTAATACCTAAATAAATTTCCTTAAAATTTTTATTTTTTTATACTTTGTTCTATCTCACTAACGTTACCCTTTGAATACGTTCTCTTTTTGTTTCTGAATAAGGAAATGGCCCTCCTTTTGGATTGCTAAATGTATTTTAAGTTCAATTCACTAGGATTTTCTAACCAATGTTATTGTGCTTCTCTGTTCATTTTGAATATTCGTTGTCAAATCATGGCTCTTCCCTACTATTTTTGCAGAGACTTACACTTCTATTCACTGCATTTATAATATTAATGACAACTTCCCATTATTTCTCTGGATGAGCGTTATCCTTCCTATCATGTGAGCACTATAGGGCAGCATATCGATTTAAAATATCAATTTGATGTATATTTCTATTCTCTCCATCATATCTTTCTAACTTACCAGAGAGATTTCCCTTTTTGGTTACTGTTCCCTAAGTTTTGCAACTACCATGTAGTAGTCTGAATTGCAATCTCCACCCCTGTATGACGTCTTTTATCTATCAGCAAGTGATCTATTTGATTATGTGTGTTCCCATTTGGGGAGGCCCAAATGTATTTATAAATATCCTTATGCTTGAAGCAAGCTCTTTTCACAATAAAGTTCTTAGATTTATAAAATTTATCAACCTTATTCCATTACCATTACTAACATAATGCAAGCATTCCTTTCCTATTATAGGTATAAATAATTCTTCCTTCCCTATCTTTGCATTTAAGTCACTTATCACACTTTTAGTGTCATAGGTAGTGGTAATACAGGTGTTCTAACTCCTTAAAGAAACTATCCTTTACTAGACATTCTTTGTCTTCTGTTGGACGAGGCACATTGATGATGCCCGTATTATGCCACCTCCCTGCTACCACTATACTTTACATCCTACCATTAATTGTGTGTCCTTACACAACCACCTTGGTGGTGTAGTTAGCTAATGCGTTAGTTTCATGTCGAGCTAGACTACCGAGGACGGGGAGACCGAGGTTTGAATCTCACTCGGGTGAACTGGGAGTGGTTTTTTCTAAAAGGTTTTTCACTCTCCTGCCACACAAATGCAACTTCCTTTATACTCAACCTTCGCAATTCCTAACCCATAATTATTAGTACTTGAGCATATAACCCAAACGGGGAGTAATACGCAATGCTAAATGACAACAACAATACACATATGTTATAAGATATTGCTTCTAAACAAGTAAAAAATTTGTATCTTAAGAGTAAATTATTAATCCACCATTAAATGTTATCTGAGATGAATATTGAAACAGAAACAAAGTTAACTGATGAATAATGTAAAATTATAATAAAATGCCCTCAGTTTTTAAATTTGTTTATACAAACAAACTCTTATCATGTTGGCAAATACTGTTTGTTCTGTTTACACAGTTTTTAAGGGGTAATATCATAAAATTTATTTGTGCATTCTTGTCCTTTCAAATAAACCATCAGCTAACTCCAAGTTTGCCTATGTATGGCTTATTTGAAATATAGATATTATATTACACTTAAATTAATATAGTAAGCTAGAAGTTTTCTAACTAGAGTTTATGATTTTAGTTTTAATGCTAGGCTATAGGTCTAGTTTTACCAATAGAATATAGGCCCTAGTTCTAGTTTTTATTGTAGAATATATTTATTGCTTTGAATGTAACATATAGTTATTGATTTTAGCATGTGCTATATTTTTAATCACCCATGGCATAGTTAAGGTATGGCAGGTGGGGCTGGGCGCCAAATTTAAACAATATTAGCAACATTATACATTTCATTTTTTAAACTGTCGGAGTCACTGACTAAGATGCACGAGCCAACCACTGTACTAATCACGAAAGGCGCTGCAGTAACGCGAGTATCAAGAGTTAGCCAATCTTGCACTTTCACTGTTCAGTTGTCTGTCTCTTTCATAACCGACCACGTCTTTTGTGATCACGCTAACCTCTTGTGTTAAAATAATTAGCCCATTTAAGTGTATTTTGTAGATTCTGTGTTTGTCTCGGACGTTAATTTTGTGTATTAGGCACTAATCTTTGCTAACATTAACAATAAAATTGTAATGTAGCTGATATCATAATTACTGTAATTTTAGTACAAGAATTCAGCCACATTTTAAATAACACTTAAGGGGGCGTAATTTGTTATTTGTTATGGGCGTTATTAGCTCTCATCGATCCTAGCTACACCTCTGGTCGTGGCAACATATTTGAACCTGTCCCAGGCACACTGATATAACATTATCATCAATTAAATATATTTTGGAATAATGAGATTGAGATAGTAACAATAGTAGATACAATGGAAGTAAAATGGCTTTTGCAAAAAAGGCTAATTTTAACCTCATAGTAAGCTAGGAAGCCTCCCGCCCGGGTAAACTCCCCAGCTTCTCCTGGTCCGGCAGTTTTGGCATTGAGTCCTGTGTCCTTGGTATCAGTCAGAGAGAAAGATTGCCCATACAATGGCATTCCCATAATTATTTTCTTAGGGTTTGCGCCTTGCTGAATCCAGTAGTTGATTGAGAAATTCTGGAACAAGGATCACACACATATTTAAACAATAATTCCATCATAATATAAGTGCCAAATTATAAACTATAATGAATGTAAAAACAGTTTAAGCCAATAGGGGTTGGACATTTTGCATTCTATCAATTCTAAATATTTCAATGGTGTATTCCCCCTGTTGAGCCATATTGTTGTGTTCCCTTCCAATGATATATTTCCCCTATTAGGCTATAATTATTACACTCTCTTGTATTCTTATGTATATTTCCCCTATTAAATTATAATTAATGAATTCTCTTATATTCAAATTATGTATTTATCCCTATTCATCTATATGATTCTTGTATTCCCTTGTATTATAATTATTCCGCTACCTTGTAATCCAATTATATATTTCCTTTACTTACCTATAATTATTGTATTCACTTGTATTCCATCAGTATATTTTACCCAATTGAGTTGTTACAAATGACTTAGAATGATGTCATTGTTCCTTTGTACAAAGGCAGGCAGTAATAGTGAATGTAAGAATTATAGGGCCATTAGTTTGTTGAGTATTCTAGGCAAAGTTTTTGGGATAGTCTTAATTAATTGAGAGGGTGCGTGAAAAAACTGCAGACAAGATTTGGAGTGTGCAATGTAAGTTTCATGCCAGGTTGAGGTTATATAGACCAGATATTTGCAATGTAAGGAGTGATTGAGAAATGTATGACATTACAGAAGAAAGTGTATGATCAGGTGAATAGGAGTATGGTGTGTATGCATGGATAGTAAATGCAATTATGGCAGTGTATAATGGAAGTACAGCATGAGTTAGGGTGGATGGAGCTCTCAGTTAATGGTTTGACATTGAACAGGGTGCTAGATGAGGTTGTGCTATGTCTCCATGGTTATTTAATGTATTTATGAATAAGTGTATGAGAGATGCTTCTGAGGACGCAGTTGTTGAGCAAATGGCCAATGTAAATGTGAGAGTGCTTATATATGCAGATGATGCCTAATTAATGGCTAAGAATGAAATTGACTTGCAGAATGCATTAAATTGTTTGAATGTGGTGACCAGCAGAATGGATCTTTGTATAAATGTTTCAAAATTAAGGTGATAATTTTTTAATAAGGACAGCTGAGCTACTGCTCAGTATAGTATAAATGGAAAACTGTTAAAAATAAGTGAATGAGTTTGTGTATCTGGACAGAATGTTTAGTAAAAATGGCAAGATAGGTGTTGAAATCAACATATGGGTGAATGCTCTCCGTATTGTTGGATGTATGTGGACTATTGCAAAGAATGAAGCAGTATCGAAAGAGGCAAAGATGGCAGTATATAAAAGTGTGTTAACGCCAACATTGTTTTATGGATGTGAAGCGTGGTTTTGTCAGGAGAAATAGCAAATGCTGACCTCGTGAGATAGTTTTCCAGTCGAACATACTGGTAATTAAAATGATTTCCTGTCTGTCAAGGTATTTATATTATTCTCGAGTTCAGTGGTTTTCAAACTACTTTATCTGACAAAACTCTATAAAAGCTACTAAATCTACTGCGGAAGTCCTATTGTGTTAATGTCTCATCCTATTTCCCTCTACAACTATACTACAAATTTTTGAGTTTTGACTAAAAAGTTTATATTTGTGTAGAATGCTCATATTATAAATAAATTATAAAACAAAATTTATTTATTTTTTACATTTATGTTAAATAGATATTCTTCAAGGGAAAAAACCAAAATAACTTCAAAATGTACTGTTACTTATCCAATTTTTAATACCATTTTTTAGATTATTATAATGTTAAGAAGTAATTTAATTTTCATTATTAAATTGGATATGCTGCTAATGAGATAGATGTTTAAGAATTTCTTAGCATAATGATTTGGAAGCATTATTTTATTATTTTTCACCACCATTACGCATAAATTGTCTCACGGAACCCAGTTTGAGAACCACTGGTCTAGCTATTGTACTTACAGCATTGAAGTAGTCATAAGTGTCTCCAGGATAGTAGTGTAGCGGGGCCACATGACCTGTCTGTTTGTCCCAGTGGCCATGGAAGTCATATGTCATCACTGAGATCCAATCAAAGTATTGAGACAGAGCTGGAACATCATAACCTGCAAAGACAATACAAAGGAATAAAGTCATATACCTCATTTTTTAAATAACATCATCCTATTCAGTTTCAGGTTTGCTGCCTCAAAAAAATACTTTGGTAATGAAAACGTTAGATTGTCAATAGTTTTTTTTCTCTTACTTTTGTGTTGAAAATTTATGAAACCATTAAATAGCATCAATGAAAGTATTAACATAAAGATTGATGGATTCACACACAATCTGCTCAATTCTTATATAAAGGGTGGTTTCAAGAATTTCTCGGTATTGATGCACATTTATTTTGGTTTTGATCATATAATCTGGCAAGCCTAAGCAAATTGTAATTTCTAATTTCACCCTAAATATCATAGTCATATAGTAGAATATGGCCACCCCAGATTATTCATATAGTAAATGTTAGCTCTATTTAATAAAATATCAATTTGTATTTTAAACTAAAAGGCTACCACACAGATAAATAGCTAAGATGCTTTAAGTTTCACAGTTTTTCTACATATTAATTAAGGAGCTTGTGTGGATGGAAAAGCAGGACAGCAAAAGTTTGGCCTTATTTTTTACATAAAATAAAACATTGTTGTTTATGAAAATAGCCACATTTTTTTTAAAATTTAGCACCGCATCTTACTACCTGTTTGGGTTATACACTTAAGTACTAATTATGCTAATGGATTAGGAAAGGGTAAGTGTGTGTTTATAGGAAGTGAACCTGCATTTGCATGGAGAAAGAGTGGAAAACAATTTAGGGAAAACCACCCCCAGTTCACCTGACCGGGATTTGAACCTCGATATCCCCGTTCTTGGCAGTCTGACTCAACATGAAACTAACGTATTAGTCAACTATGCTACCAAGGCAAGTTTCCACAAGTTGTTTTCTGCATCACAAAAAATAATAATTTGTAATTGAAAAAAAAATCTTCACTGTAACATGGTAAAAGTTGTTATAAATATTTATTGTTCTATTTTCTGTAAAAAATTAATTAGTAATATATTTAACTTTACATTCCAGGTATATGTTCTTGATAAAGAGGAAAGATATTGAAAACTTGGTTAGTAATATGGATTTGATAATCCTAGTTTATTTCAAAGTGTTGACAAACATTCAAATTACCTAGTAATAAATAAAAACACCAATAACCATGCATCCTGACAAATGGGAATTAGGTATATTAATATTAACCAGAAATAAAACTTTTCTTTTAAGGTTTTGTAGTTTTGGGAACCAAAAGTAAAAAAAAAACACACTCCAAAAATGGTATTCTCTGTATATCATTAAAAATAGTAAGATTATTTGCTTGAGTTCACTATCTTGTAGCTTATAAGATAGAACAATAACAAAAGACCCAGCTGAGGAAGAAAATAAAATAAAATCAGAGAAGGAAGTGAGTAAAAAACAATAAAGAAAACCACCCAGATTATGAGTGTCGAGAATGCTTAAGAGTATGTGGAAAACATGCCTGAAGACAAAGGATGTAAAATATCACATTGACTTCAGGAAATGGGAATACACAGTAAATGAAGAAATAGAGGCATTAAGAAGGACAAAACATAGTCACCTTATCTCAAAACAAAAAGAATTAGTAAATAAATGGGTGTTCATCAACACCAAAAAGATTCCTGATAATAAAACAGTTAACTATAAAGTCAAACTAGTTGTGAAAGGGTTTAGACAAAATTAGCCCGGGCTTAGACAAAATTAGCTCGGTTTCAAATATGAGGAGACTTGTGCACCAGTGGTCAATCTGTCAACGCAGTGCGCTATTCTGATAATAGCTAAACGAATGGATTTAACAATCCAACAAATGGAGGTCATGGTACCCTACCTACAAGGAAATCTTAGACATGAAGTATACATAAAGCAACCCAATGGCCTAAAAAATGTGTATGCAAGATCAACAAACCTATATATGGGCTGAAGCAAGCATCACACGAATGAAATGGGAGGTTCAACCAAAATGTTATCCCCTTAAGTTTCAATCGGCGTGAAGCTGATTACTACCGTACACTGGTAACTAAAACAAATCTCATTTCATTACTACTTTGGGTAGATGACTTGATTATGAATGAGAATATAGAATCTGTTTGACCTAAAAGCTGTCAAAGGGAAACTAACCAAGGAGTTTGAGGTGTTCGACTTGCACAATGTAGATAATTTTATTGGCGTGAAAATAATAAGAAATTTGGACCAGGACTTGATAAAATTAGATCAATCTTATTATCTAAAAATTTAGTTAACTTTGTTGATGCTGAATAGAGATCCGATCTGAATGATCATACATTTGTGACTGGTCTGTATCAAGTTGTATGGGTGCACTATTTCCTTGACCACCAGGAAGCGGAAAACCTTTTCTTTTAGCAGAACTCTACTGTTTAACGGCAAATGATGGCGATTTTTGTATCATGGGCAAGAAGTTACAGCACACATAACTTACGACATATACTATTTTACAAACTTGCAGGAGGTTAGCCGCGAAACTATAAAGTAATGTTTGGTAACAAGGAACCCTTTTTTGAGGTCAAGGTGATGTAAAAATCAAGAAATGAATAGGAGACAGGTGAGACATAGCTATGTGTATTGGGAAGTTGTCCTGACTCATAGCTATGTCTATTGGGAAGTTGTACTGACTCATAACTATGTCCACTGGGAAGTTGTCCTGACTCATAGCTATGTATATTGGGAAGTTGTCCTGACTCATAGCTATGTCTATTGGAAAGTTGTCCTGACTCATAGCTATGTATATTGGAAAGTTGTCCTGACTCATAGCTATGTCTATTGGGAAGTTGTCCTGACTCATAGCTATGTCTATTGGGAAGTTGTCCTGAC
>CABEEJ010002490.1:9628-25855 GCA_901482245.1 Timema douglasi
CCCCCCCCCCCTTTCAACTTTAGGGTGTATACAGCCTTGCGTTCCGGCACTGTTGAATTTACGACTACAACACTGTTTATGTTGTTGATCATAGAAGTCTAGCTTAGGTGACATGGTAAGTTGTAGACTTTAAAACTGATGTTTCCGCTGAGTTATGTTGGGATCACTCTTATCTTACTGCTCTTTTAATTAAATAACATTTGCATTTGCTCTACTCATCGCACAACTGTAGACAGACCCGCCTGGCCCTCTTTTTGTAATATTCAATTCAAGTGGCGGCAAAAAAATAAGAAGGTATTTGAGGGGCCTATGGAATCTTCCCCATCAAATGCCTAGAACATATTTATTGTGTCCTTCGTCTGGACATTTTTTGAAAATTAGATTCTTCTATAATTGATTTAGACTCGTCTTTCCCCCCATAAATATTTTGAAATTTGAATGCCCCCAGACACTATTTGGAGTGGTATCCGCCTAGAATGCGTGTTATAAAAGTCATTTTAAATTGTCTTCAGGCAAATTTTTGAAAATTTGATGTCTCCAGAAGTAATTTGAAGTTTGATACAAAGCCTATCTTTTCAGCTTCACGTTCGAAAGTATGAAGAGAGGAGTGAGATATATCTAAAAGGAGTAAAGTGGGGTTTTTTTTCAGGGGAGGAAGGGGGAATGTGCCCTTACCCCTGTTACTAAACTAATTCTTGACTTTAGTTTGGATATATTTAAAAAAAACTTTGTCGCTTTTACAAAAAACAAAACAAAACGGTAATGCACAAAAATTAATGCATAACTTAAACTGTGAAATGTTATGCACATGATGACGTATTTAAATTAAGCTTTATTCACTGCTTGACTTTCTTTGTGCGCCAAATTTAGTTTCAGCACACAAATAATAATACTACGTGATACTTACAAACACTTCTAAACGAAGGACAAGTCTGTAGCAAACCAATGCTATAATTGTGACAAATGACAGTCATTTCCTCCGTAGGAAACTCCATCTGGTGGGCCGGGCATGAACTGATCCTTAGTGTGGATAGGTATTTTATTATTATTATTATTATTATTATTATTAGCACCGCGTCTTACTACCAGTTCGGGTTATACGCACTTACGCTAATGTGTAATGGTAGGGTGATTGTGAGATGAAATGAAGGACCTACAGTTTAACGTGGAATCCGAACCACGGTGGAGGCCTGGCATTCCCCACATTCACAAGATGTCTTGTCAGAGGTGAAGGAAGGGTTTGGTAATCAGATAAATCTGTGCCGGGACCGAGGATTGAACCCCGGCCGCCAGCACAGAAGTCTGACACCTTANATAAATCTGTGCCGGGACCGGGGATTGAACCCCGGCCGCCAGCACAGAAGTCTGACACCTTACCCCTAGACCGCCAGGTCACCGATCCGGGTATTTTATTGATTGTCATCCATATTTTATTGTATCTTTTATATGGTGGGGTTTGTTTTTAGAACACTGTTTTGAATAACAACCTTTAAATAATTATTTACAGGGCATTTGTCCCGGACATTAACCTTTACTCAACACAATTGACGTTTACAAAATGATCATATTACATTCTATACTTCTTCAAATGTATCTTAACTATCAAATATACTATTTCAATGCTTCGGTTCTTGAGGAAACTTTTTTTTATATAAAAAATTAATAGAATATCTCTGTATCATTTTCCGAGTTTCTATTGTTACGTTGACAATACTGCCTCGAGGTTTTTACTCGCCAATTATTTGGAGCTGATGGCGTCTCCTTAATGACGCGTATCACCAAGTTACCGTATCATATAGCGGTTTTTAGCGTTCTTTATTTGGAGGAAGAGAAAATCAATATGAATGGCAGAGCTATACTATTAAAACATAAATTTAGGCTTCAAAGAAGTAAAAAAAACTTAAGTGTAATTTCTACTAACAGTATAATGATTTTTATCTTTTTTTAGTGAACAAGGCAATAAACGACAGTTTGCTATCTGGCCAGAACATAAAACAACCTCATAGATTTGGAGCATTACTATCATTATTATTATTATTATTATTATTATTATTATTATTTTAGAGGTATTTAATGTTTACTTTAACAAAGGAAAATAAAACTGGAAATTATTATTTATTATGTTTGAGTATTTAATGTGCATTCTCTAAACAAACTAATTATATTAGCACGCAACTTAAAAACTTAATTCTAGAAAAGACACAACATCTAGTCTCCTGACTGTCAATCCAGCGCCGTGAGACTGAAATCACCAATTTTACCAATGATTGATTTTTTTAGCAATGCATGGAATTGAACCCGCGACCCTTAATTTGGTAGGCAGACAGGCGATGGACTGAGCTAAGGTGTTGAACCTTTTCGGACGTTTTTATGGAGCGTCCCACTCAGATTTAAGTACAGAGCTGCTATAGTATGTTCCACTCCTAGATTGTAGTAAAGGGCTGCTATAGTATTTTCCACTCTTAGATGGCAGTACAGGGCTGCTATAGTATGTTCCACTCTTAGATGGCAGTACAGGGCTGCTATAGTATGTTCCACTCCTAGATGGAAGTACAGGGCTGCTATAGTATGTTCCATTCTTAGATGGCAGTACAGGAGCTGCTATAGTATGTTCCACTCCTAGATTGTAGTAAAGGGCTGCTATAGTATTTTCCACTCTTAGATGGCAGTACAGGGCTGTTATAGTATGTTCCACTCTTAGATGGCAGTACAGGGCTGCTATAGTATGTTCCACTCCTAGATCGTAGTACAGGGCTGCTATAGTATGTTCCACTCCTAGATGGAAGTACAGGGCTGCTATAGTATGTTCCATTCTTAGATGGCAGTACAGGAGCTGCTATAGTATGTTCCACTCCTAGATTGTAGTAAAGAGCTACTATAGTATTTTACACTCTTAGATGGCAGTACAGGGCTGCTATAAAATGTTCCACTCCTAGATCGTAGTACAGGGCTGCTATAGTATGTTCCACTCCTAGATGGCAGTACAGGGCTGCTATAGAATGTTCCACTCTTAGATGTCAGTACAGGGTTATTATAGCGTGTTATACTGCGAGAATATGAACTTAAACCATGAGGCCACATAAACATACTATGCGTTTATCAACGCTTTATAATTTTTGTAAGAGAAAAAAAAAGGCCAATCTATCCCTGCTGCATTTTTGTTGTAGAAACCTTGGGACGTGGAAATAAAATATTAGATTTTGTCCCAGAAAATATATCTAACATACATGTTGGGCGTCTTTTGAGTGTTTATCAGCTCTGGTCCAATGCTATTCACGCACACAACGTGTTCACTTCGTTACATATATTTAAGAAAGTAATAGACCTAGACGTAAATAAACAAAGTAGGATATGAGTATGGTTCCGGATAAATCTGCCCTTTCCCCAAGAGCACGAGCCAGGGCTGAATGTGATTGGCCGACCTGCAAAGTTAGGGGAGGATGGGTGGGGGAAGAGCGCTATGGACCTGCACCCCCTCTTTATAGGAGGAACTTGATCTAACACCCAGAAAAAATGACCAAAACCGGATATATACAGGAAACCCACTTTCGACCACCAACATCGATTGAAATCTACACAAATTCTACATTTCAGAAATCAGTTTTATTTTATTTGTTAATTAAAAATTATCAAAAGCTTACAATATTTTATTCCTATAGAGTACTTTATTATAGTTTTTCCTTACATTATTATTTAAATTGACTAATATTGTAAACACAATAATTATTGCAATATTTTTTATTATTTATTTATTATTTATTTCAAAATAATTGTCTACCTATGGAAATCTGGCTGTAGAGCGTATTCATACGTCAGGTAATGGGATTGTAGCTGTCCCATTTGATTCTATCAATACCTACACATTTTATTGATATATTATTATATAATTATGATAACATTATTTTGATTGTTTATATGCTAAATTGAATAATTTTGTGTATTGTCTGAAGTTGTCTTTTTACCTTTATTAGCGCGGAAGGTCTCGGCTGTATTCAAATTAATGAAATTGTACTTCCTAGATTATCAGATTATTTACTATATTATTTCTCCTCTAGTTTTAATTTGCGTCTATCTTGATTCGTGTGGTTCGATATATATATATATATATTCACATTCAATTTGGCTTTATCATTTATTTTAAGTTGCGTAAGAATAGGTGTTTAAACAATTATTCTATTGGCGAGATGATCTTCAAATTTTAATTATGCTTCATTAGGGGGCTTACGTTCAGTTGCTCAGACTATTTTCAATTAAGCTAGTTTCTCTTTAATTACTTTATACTCTAATTATTTACTATGTTAGTTGGAAGCTTTAATTTACTACATTTGTCTAAACATTAATATTATTTTTGGGTTATTGTTATTATAATTCCTATTGGATCGAATCACTAAATTATTTAGTATATTAAATTTGATACGTCGTCTAGTGGTAATAAGTCTATTGAGAGACTGGCAGGCTGGCAGAACGAATAATAACAAATTAATAATGGCGAGGGCCCCGGGGGGGGGGATTGGTTTTCCGGATATTTTTCCATTCTCTTTCCATGCCAACACGCGTTTACAACAGTTCTCACTTCAGATTATATAATTTAATAACGTACGTTTAAATTAAGAAGCATTTAAATAAATCAAGTATTTTCCAAATTATTCTTATATTTTATTTTTGTGTGCAAATATTTATTATTTTTATTTGCGTTGATAATAAATTACTAAACTGATTTAAGAGTCAAATTACAAATTTGTGTTGGTAAAAAAATCTACATATATATGTAAATGATTGAGTTACTTTTAATAAAATAATATTAATTCATTATACAATTTTCGTGGATTCTCGTAGATTTATATTTACCATTCTCATGAAAATACTCACTATAGTTTTTAAATATGAAAATATACACTTGTTTTTAAGTTTTGGGTGACATGGGCCTATTACCATTTTTTTTAAACTAAATTAAAAAGCCACTCGGTAGCATTTATATTTTAATATTGTATAAATTATTACATTTCTTTGAAATTATTAAATAATATAATACGAGGAAAAAATAAAATTTCTTTTATATTTATTAAATTGATTGTCTAAAACGAAACACATTAAAAGTATATCATAGTTAAACGTTCACGTTTTATTTATAGCCTACTATTTTAGACCAGTATGAACAAAGGACTCGACAAGACGTGTATTAATCACAACTTGTGAACGTGTGGAATGCCAGGCCTCCACCGTGGTTCGGATCTCACGTTAAACTGTAGGTCATACATTTCATCTCACAATCACCCTACCACATTAAACATTAGCGTAAGTGCGTACAACCCGAACGGGTAGTAAGACGCGGTGCTAATAATAATAATAATAATAATAATAATAATTTTATTGTTCTGAGCTCTCATCCGGTTCCTTTAAATACTCTGATCCTTAAGTCGCTGCTGATAGCCAATCTTGGCGCTAGAGAATCTTAATGAAGAATGACGCTCGGCCGGTCACACGGACAGATCGATCAAAAGTTGTTTGGATGAGAACCAGTTTGCTATTTGGTCGGGATATTCCGTGAATCCCCGCGTCATGTATCGGAAATTGAATGCGAGAAATCCCTGTTTACGGCCGTTCCCCCTCCCTTTACCTCCTCCCATATCCCGCCCAGAACGACCTCATCTCGTATTTTGCGATACTTTGCGATACAGAAAGAGAAGGGACTTACTGTCCCGACAGACTGGAAAAGTAGTGCTTACCTTATCCAAAGAACATGCAGCCATTCTTACCGTTGGTTTTGAATTTAATCGGTTTTTAAAGTTGGTCTTTTTTCCCCCCCCCCCTATTACCCCCCTATTCAAATTGTTTCTGATTCATTGGTGTGTGAAAGTGAAATCCGCCAATTTCTGAAAGTAAATATATTTTGAATACTCCATTGTTTTGGCAAGTTTGAACTGCACGGGTGTTATGATTGGCTGTCTTGAGGGTCTGAGGTTCAATTCTAAACGGGAGCACTGAGGATATTTCCCCTTCCTTCTGAATAATTTAGGTGCGATTACTTTTATCTTTTTCATCTATAAATCCGTAGATAACCTCGTGTTGAACTTATTCTTTAATTAATAGATAAAATACTTATTTTTTATACGTGCAATTAATATTAATTTTTATCTTTCAACAAGGGCGTAACCAGGGCGGATTTTGGGGTTCAAATCGTCCCGAAATTTTACTAATAAAATATATATGGCTTTATTTATGGTTCAAACAAAATCAAAGTTAAGATAAAAATACAAATTGGGGGGCTGTGTTACCATAAAAAGCACTTCAGCACTTCAGATAGCTTCTAGAGTTGTTATTATTATTATTATTAGCACCGCGTCTTACTACCCGTTCGGGTTATACGCACTTACGCTAATGTGTAATGGTAGGGTGAAAAGATGTCTTGTCAGAGGTGAAGGAAGGGTTTGGTAATCAGATAAATCTGTGCCGGGACCGAGGATTGAACCCCGGCGCCAGCACAGAAGTCTGACACCTTACCCCTAGACCACCAGGTCACCACTCTAGAGGTGTTGAGTATTTATAATTTTTCCCAGCCTACGGCAGTTAGGGGGATTATGTTGCCATACAAAAACAATTTAGATAGATTCTAGAAATGTTTCATTTATAATCTTTTCTAGCTTCTGGCAATTGGGGGATGTGCCCATCAACGCCCCCCCCCACCATCAACGCCCCCCCCCCCGAAATTATTGGCTGGCTACGGCTTTGTCTGTTAACGTTTGAAATTTAATCTATCTATAAATTCAAAATAACTAAATATATTTGGTAAAATCAAATTTCCACACAACTTTTTTCTCTGCGACTAGAACTGCATTTTTGAAGATTCAACTTTCCCACAATTTGGGTTATCTTATTTCCAGGCAAATGAATGTGGGTTATATAAAATTCACCTCACTCATTCTGTTCTTTAGATAGCTCAAGTTGATAGGGATCGTTATCGATAGTAAAAAGTACACCACACATGGTCATGTATTAGCTATAATCCAATTCTCATATAAAGGGCTGTAAGGTTGGAAAAATATACTAGATCTACTTTCACGTATTCATACGTCAAGTTACATGATCTCCGGTCGTAACTTTTTTTTAAAGATAGCATTAATTGTTATATATAAAATATCAATAATAAAATTGTAAAATATTATCATTGTCGATCGCTTAAAAAGTGTCCTTCCTACTATAATCTTGCCACAAGTTACGCCAGCACAAAAATAGTGAGAAACTGTTGAATTATGTTGTTAAAGGTCAGTTTTCCTCGCCAATTGAACTTTTTTTTTTTGGGGGTGGGGGGGTAGGAGGGGTTGTGATGGGTGAGCGAGTAGGGACTCGCTACTTTTTTTGGGGGGGAGGGGGGCTCTCATCATGTTGTAACAGATTGATTTGTAGATACAAATTATCCTTTTTTGATGGTAAGAACATTATTTTACTATTTCCTGAATCAAAGTTATGACGTTAACATCATTGTGAGTTTTGTTATAATAGGGCTAGGCCACAGACAAACATACACCAGACCCACAGCCTCCATGTTAAAATGAGTCTGCTCCGTGGGAAAGGTTGAGTCCTTCAACACGGGGAGCTCTAGGTGCCATTCAGTGGCATTAAAAAAAACAATCTCATTTTAAACATGGTTCCTCTCTAGAGTCTAGAGAGAGGACACAAATATCCATCTCGAGTCAATCGGCTGGCTTCCAACCCCCTCTTTACGTAATCCCGCCTCGCGAAAAGCTTACGCAGACTGTATATTACGGTTTAAATGACCCCTTTACGACGAACATGTTAAAAGTTAGTCGTTTAACAACTACACATTTGGAAGAGCTTTTATCACTCGCTGATAATTGACACTAGCGAACTCCAGTGTTGATAAACTCAACCTGGCTCAAAGAGCTCAGTGAGACCTCCGTAAGGTCGAGGGTCTGGTATATCCTTGTGTGTGGCCTAGCCCGATTTTCTTACGAATAACAAGTTTTCTCGCATATGCCCTATATACAATAGGCAGATCTGAGGAAGGTTGAATTTAGAGGAAATGATATCGACATATGCGTTAAGGGAGGAGGGAACCATTCAGGGGGGGAAAATCCTTCAGTACACTCGACTGGGATTTAACCCTTATATGCCCGTTACTGATGAGAGTGACGCCTTCAAAGTTAAGACCATGTTACCATCGAAGTGGGTTTTAATTAAAATGGGATTGTAGGGGACGCAAGAAAAGGTCAGTGTTTTTGCAGTTTTTATAGCCAAACCATTTTTGGTCAAAATAATTAAAATATTGCTCCAGTATAAACGTAGAGTTTAATTTTATTTACATGGTGATATCAACAATTATTATTATTATTATTATTATTATTATTATTAGCACCGCGTCTTACTACCCGTTCGGGTTATACGCACTTACCCTAATATGTAATGGTAGGGTGATTCTGAGATGAAATGGAGGGCCTACAGTTTAACGTGGAATCCGAACCACGGTGGAGGCCAGGCATTCCATACATTCACAAGTTGTGATTAATACACGTCTTGTCAGAGGGGAAGGAAGGGTTTGGCAATCAGATAAATCTGTGCCGGGGTCGAGAATTAAACCCCGGACCCCCAGCACAGAAGTCTGACACCTCACTCTTAGACCACATGGTCACCCTATCAACAATTATTGAATATCTGACTTGAGCATAGTGTCGTTAGGTGACAAACTTATTAAATGAAGAGAAAAATTTGTCAATAAATTCCAGACAAATATTCAACAACTGTTGATATCACTATGTGAACAAAATTAAAATATATGTTTATACTGGAATAATAATTGATTTATTTCGCAAAAAAAAAAAAGTTTGCTATAAAACTGCCAAAAACACAAACCTTATTTCGCATTCCCTACTTTCCCGCTCTAAGATTTCTTTTCTAAATTGGCGAGTAGCCCCTTATAATCAAGTTACGCCATCTTGAATAGTAGATTGAAGTCGGCGACACTGAGAGTTAAGGCTCGACTCCTAGGGACTATTCGATTACAGCCGTTTATTAGCTGCAATGTTACGAGGGGACGCAGTAACAAGACACAAGGGCTCTAGAAGAGAATCTGGCACGCCTGTGGTGAGCCTTTAAAATTAATATTACAGGAATACATTGGTAAATGATAGTCATATAAGCTTAGCAAAAATATCCAGTTGTTTATTATATGACTAGTCAAGTGACACTTGACAATCATACGTTTGGTTAAAATTGACCGTTGGAAATCATACTATTGTTCAAAAGAGAGAGTTTTAGATCATTCGATTGGTCAATAGTGACAGTTGAAAATCATAATATTATTTAAAAGGAATCATTCGATTGGTCAATAGTGACAGTTTGAATAATACGATTGGTCAAAAGTGACAGCTGTAGATCATAAGAGTGATCTAAAGCGACAGCTGTAGATCATACGAGTGATCTAAAGCGACCGCTGTAGATCATACGAGTGATCTAAAGCGACCGCTGTAGATCATACGAGTGATCTAAAGCGACAGCTGTAGATCATACTAGTGATCTAAAGTGACAGCTGTAGATCACACGAGTGATCTAAAGTGACAGCTGTAGATCATACGAGTGATCTAAAATGACAGTTGTAAATCATACGAGTGATTTAAAGTGACAGCTGTAGATCATACGAGTGATCTAAAGTGACAGCTGTAGATCATACGAGTGATCTAAAGTGACAGCTGTAAATCATATGTTTAGTCAAAATTGATATTTGCAGATAATATGTTTGGTCAAACGTGAAATCTGGAGATTATAATGATTTGACGTACGAGTTTATTAGAATAGTTTTAATAACTTGCGGTTAAAACTACCTTTGTATGGCAGGCAAGCCTACTATGGACAACATTTCATCAGGCCAAATACAGTCTATTTTAATGAATCATACTGCTCAATAAAATCTTTTAAACGATTTATCATCAAAATATATGGTCTTTATTATTAAAGCAATGTTGTGTTTGATTGCTTGTAGTGTTGACCAAATGTTGGTCCACTAGTTGTTGTGGTGAGACGTGATTACGTTTGTATCGACAGAGCTCAATCGAGGTGTGATGTATTATACCCCGCGGGGGATTAGCACAGACACAGGGGAACTCCTCATTCCTTCTGTCTTTAACAGCTCGGAAAGCTACGTGCGCTAAAACGATCTGAAGGAAACATGAAATGTCTCATCTATCCTTGTTGTTTGGAGCAAAAAACACATATAATTAGTATTTCTTCTTTATTCGAACTAAAGTATTTATTCCATTTGACGTCATAGAAATGATGATATAGTATATACTTACTACGAAAAAATTCAATTTATGCTTTTTTTTAAAATAATAATAATTATTAGCACCGCGTCTTACTACCCGTTCGGGTTATACGCACTTACGCTAATGTGTAATGGTAGGGTGATTGTGAAATGGTAGGGTGATTGTGAGATGAAATGGAGGACCTACAGTTTAACGTGGAATCCGAACCCCGGTGGAGGCCTGGCATTCCCCACATCCACAAGATGTCTTGTCAGAGGTGAAGGAAGGGTTTGGTAATCAGAAAAATCTTTGCCAGGACCGAGGATTGAACCCCGGGCGCCAGCATAGAAGTCTGACACCTTACCCCTAGACCGCCAGGTCACCGATTTTAAAATAATGAATTAGTGAATTACTCTCCCCCGTGGTCGAAGTCAGAGGCAGTGCCCTCAAACTAGCTAAAGGCCCAAATTCACAAACTTCCGGTTTGTTGTGGGCCACAGTCTATAGATAATAATATATATGCTATACTTTAGTTTTTGCAGCGTGTCTTACTACCCGTCCGGACTATGCACAATCTAATCTAATCGTGCTTATTTTAAAGGGAATGTAATAAACCATATAGGGAAAACCGACCTCTGTATATCCGTATGAATTTCCAACCCAGACCTCCCTTGTTTGTTGGAAGAACAGTATCTGGTAGCTATGAAAACAATTTTAATACATTAATACATCAAGTCATGTTATCTGAAGCTGTCACTTTTGATAGATATCATCAATACCTATAAAATAACACAAATAATAAAGTGTAATGCTATCAATGTTGGCTGCAAAGAAATATGTTTCAAACATCTAAAAGGCCTTTTATATGAAAATGTGAGTGTAATCAGTCGCTTTGCAAATTAACAAAAAAACAGCCCGTTTGGTAATAGTACAACAATAATTGTCACAATATATAGTTTCAATTATTTAAACCCAACTCAGATGTAAACTTCAGAAGCTGGACCGTGAAGAATTAAAGCAACGTTACTATGTAATTTTCAAGGTAATATAATAAATATAGTACGCTAATTATAAAAGGTGAGTTGCATGTCTAAAATGAGCCCCATTCTATTCCAGAAGGCTTTATAACATATTGACACTTGTACCCCTATAGTTTACTCTGGAAGGTATCAAGCTTACCTTGAATTATTCCACTATGGTACATCTTATAAGATAGGGCCATAGTGTAATCCGTTAAGGTAGGACCGCTACCTTTCAGGGTAAATGGATCGCACATGGGTGAACGAACTATCTTTGATTTCTCTGTATTAGATCAGTTAATGAGCGTACCACACACTTCGGTGGCCGCATGGTCTAACGCGCTACTCTCACAGTAGACTAGACTGCCGAGGACGGGGAGATCGAGGTTCAGATCTTAGCCGGGTGTACTGAGGGTGGTCTTTACAAATTGATTTTCCACTCTCTCTCTCTGCACGCAATAGCGAGTACACTTTCTCTAAATTCAACCTTCCTTATTCCTAACCAAATGGCGTCATTACCACATAAGCGTATAATCTGAATGGGTAGTAAGACGCGGTACTTATATATATATATAAAAAAAAACTTATAATTGTCTAAAAGTGTGCATGTATGCTGCTGATAGTATTTTTATTTCCGAAAGTAATCCCTCGGAGCAATACCCATTGTAGTTCTGGTGATGCTGCAATGATGTCGTTTGTTGGACCCATACTGCTTCACTCATCATATTCTCAAGTGGCTGCACTTAAAAACTTTTCGTACCTTTAAAGTAGGGTTTAAATACTTCTCTCTTTTGTATGCGTAGGAACATTGCCTTGTAATAATCGATTTGAGATGAAAATTCTAAAGAGCTCACTAAGCTTTCAAGAACATACAGCTATAGCAAAATTCCACCTGTGTAAAGTACCGAGCAAAATGAATGATATATTATGTAATGTATATATGTGTGTGTGTTTATATAAATATAATCCGTCTCGGTGGCGTAGTTAGCTAACGTGCTAAGTTTCGTGTTGAGCTAGACTGACGAGGCTGGAGAGATCAAGGTTCGTATCTAAGTCGGGTGAACTGGGGGTGGTTTTTTCTAAATGGCTTTCCACTCTACCCCGACGCAAGTGCGGGTTCACTTTGTATAAATTCAACCTTCCCAATTCCTAATACATTAGCGTAATTAGTACTTAAGTGTATAACCCGAACGAGTAGTAAGACGTGGTGCTAAATGTATGTATATGTATATATTTATATATACCTTTATATAAACACAAACATATTATGTCAATAGAGATTCTAGTCATGCATACTCGAGCATTGCGGTGAACAACATTTTTCTCAATGTAGCCACAGGTGTGGCGAATGAGAAGTGAAAGTCGCCACACAATGTAAAAACTGAAAAAATATATTTCTCAAACAAACATTTAAAATAGCACACTCTTTTAGAATAAGTTTATTCAAGACATGTACACTTTGACTACTCGGTTACAACTGTCTAAAACGCAAATGATGAGAATTGTTTGTATTGAAAATGCAAGACAATTTAGTGCGAAGTTTGACAATCCTGTTGTCTGAATTCAGAGATGAAACTAAGTGTTTGTAAAGGGAATGGAGGGGAGTATTGGATATAAAGTGTTGCGTCAATGATTCCTTCATAAAAACTGAATGCTTCCAGTGATATGCAGGAAATATCAAGTTACAACAGAGCTGGCGAACTCAAATCTCGCCACATTTAGATGTGGGGATTGGCTACAGAGCTATTCATCCAGGCTCTAGCACAACCATTAGTGTACACTACTGATACGTGAAATATGCGGACTCCCCGCGAACTAGCGCCGAGTGCTATTTCCTCTCCTCGCCGTGTCGCGTCTTGGTGGCAGCACTTTCCGAGTAGCTAGCGTTAAGAAAAAAACAAAACACAAATACACATTTTATATTTTAGCCCCTAACAAAACTCAGTTTTGATCCTTGTAAAACTTAAAGCCTCGCTTCTCAAACATTAATATTTCAATAATAATTTAACATTTATTGTATGAAGACATTATTGGAATTTAAACCACTGTACTATTGGTAGCAATGTCCACGCTTGGCACTTATTTCACTTAAAAAAGAGTCTTGAGACAAGAAAGAACTTGGCTGATTCAGATACATTTTAAAAGCTCTTCCAAACCCTTCCTTCACCTCTGACAAGACGTGTATTAATCGCATCTTGTGAATGTGGGGAATGCCAGGCCTACACCGTGGTTCGGATTCCACGTTAAACTGTAGGTCCTCCATTTCATCTCACAATCACCCTACCATTACACATTAGCGTAAGTGCGTATAACCCGAACGGGTAGTAAGACGCGGTGCTAATCATAATCATAATAATAATAATAATAATAAAAGCTCTTAAAACATAGCTAACAACTATATAGATTCTATTAAAGACTATCTGCAATACTTATTTCCATAAACCCGCCTTTATTCTCTACAGCTGTAGATGTAACCATGAACAATTTATACCAATATTTTTAAAATATAGCTAAGTCTACATATCTTTTCTCAATGTTCTTTTCAGATTTGCATTTGTTTTTTTGGTCAGAAGGATTCCCCTTTTAGTTTTTTAAAACAAATATATATTTTTTAAAGTAAAATAGTTCTATAATTTGTATCCAAAAGTAATTCCAATATTTTAAAGTTATATTAGTGTGCGAATTGATCGACGTAGCTGGTTATTCTTGCCACTTCACCCCATTTCCCCCTTCCACACACATAATTGTTTTTCCACTGGAACACTTTAATTGGACCACCTGGAACAGTGAGGTTTACCGGAAATAATTAAACCTTCAACACCATCACTATGCTATCATCTATACCCAATATCTGAAGCTTGGGTTTCTAAAGTTATCAGACACAAAATACAAAGCTATAAATCTATTTTAGCTTAGTACGACATCTGAGATCAGTTAGTAGCGTGTCTGTCCACTGAGACAAGGCTCCCGTGTTCGATTCCTTGCATGACAGAAACATGTATTATTGGTGAAATGTTGGTTTACCCTTTCACCGGGGGGCTGGATGTTGTGTCTATTTTAGATTTAAGTTAGTTAATAGCCTTAATAGGTCGTGTTCTGGTATAATCATTTGGGTCAGAAAGGGTACGTTAAATACCTCAAATAAATGAAACCAATATTTTAGCCAAGAATTAAAGTGTTTTTTTTATAATGTTATTGATAATAACCTTTATTCTCCTAATCTCATAGCAACCTTTTATCAACGGAAAAATATATATAGAATCTAAGGATAAACTAATGTATTCATCTCACTACATCTTGGTGTTGTCTCTTCAGTTGGATTAGTTTTTTATTTTGCGTGCTCATAATGTCCCAATGATTAATTTATTATAAAAGTTTAATTGAGTTGATTCTTTTATGATAGAATAATATTATTTGTATAGTTATTATGATTGTCACAGTGGTTACTCATATATATTAATTTAAGTTTCCAATTTGTGATACAAAAGCTAATTTCATGATATCATGTTGGCAAATGAAAGTTTTTAACATATTTTAACTAATGATTTGAGGTTATAAGTCCTCACGGTTCGTTTTTAGAAGTTTTTATAAATATAAAATAAATTTACAATATATAATAGCTCTTTAGGCTTAATGTAAGAAAGATTGTATGTTTGTTAAACGATTACTGCTAAATGCGTGGACTAATTTTAACCAAATGTGGCAAGGAAATTTTCTTTAACCTAGGCCGCCTTGGTAAGCAAGAAATTGCCACACAGACTTTTAGCTTTAACGCAATATTTAATTCTACAGTAGCCCCATGGCTTCTTTGGTGCTGACTGACAGCTGAAAGCTTTGAAAAGTGACTAGACCAAATTATGTATCCCTACACCGTACCATATGATCTGCAAAAACATGTGTTTAGCAGCTGTCACTTCTGATGGTCAAAATTTAGGTATATACCTAAATGTTGACTGTCAGAAGTCAGCTGTGAGCTGTCAGTCAGCACCAAAGAAGCCATTGGGCTACTGTACGATGTGTTATTTCGAAATATGGTTCACGCCAAAATTAAGTCGAAAATAAATATTCCATACAGGCTCTTTTTCCTCAACAATCCTTTATCTTGAGTTTTATCAATAGGAATAAATGTGTGAAAGCTTAGTATTGGGTAGATAATTTTCAAAGAATTTTTAAACATATTTGCAGAGCTATGAGATTAGACTCAATACAAAAGGGTTCTAGATCTAACCTTCCTCTGACCAATATACTAATTTTTTGATAGTTTCAACACAAAAAATATTAATATATTTGAGAATTAGCAGCTAGCTTTCCTCTTTACCTTGAGCTGAGTGAGAAGTTTCATAGTTTCCTTTCTCCTGAAAAAGACACACACCATTGTATTTTAAGCCGTGTGGCCTGACAGCGATTGATACTTTCTCGTTGACCGAGGCGACCGCCTTAACGTAGTGTTAGTTCTTCGAGTGAATTTTTGTGCGAATGTTTCAGGGGCGCGGTACGACGTCAGCGATTCAGGGGGCAGTCCTGGTGGGGCAGCAGAGCAGATGGTTGATCAGCTGGTGACGGCGCTGAGGCAGGCGCCGCCCCACCCGCCCCCTCCTGAGCCTGCCGCCGCGGCGCTTATTCTCCACTGGCTCAACCAGCAGGTAATACTCACTTCAACTAGGGTTGTCAAACTCGATTCTTACTAGTATCGAAAGGATCGAGAATCGATCTTAATATTATGATTCTCTATAATTCGATTCTTAGCTCCAATGAAAGTACTGGCAACTAAGAAAATGGCAAAATTCAGAATAAGTAGTAATCGAAGATCTCTGATATTAGTTTGCCGATTTGCCGTAATTTGCTAGTATTTTGGTTCAGTTAACAATCCTATTTGGCGAATTTAAAAGGCTTGTGCTTTCGACAGTTGTTTTATACCTCTTTTAATTATTTGAACCAGGGGGGGGGGGGGC
>CABEEJ010002490.1:32587-58945 GCA_901482245.1 Timema douglasi
GTGACATACGTTTTAGTCGGGAATTTCAGGAAATGATCAGGGGAAATCAGGGAAAAAGTCGGGGATTTCATAGGTCAAGTTGAGTAGACACCATGAGTTAGCTAACGCGCTAGTCGTGTTGAGCTCGACTGCTGAGGACGGGGAGATCGAGGTTCGAATCTCGGTCGGGTGAACCTAGGGAGGTTTTTCCTAAATGGTTTGCCACTCTCCCTCCACGCAGATGCGGCTTCACTTCTTCTAATTCAACCTTCCCAATACCTAATCTATTAGCGTAATTAGTACCTAAAGCGTATAACCCGAACGGGTAGTAAGACGCGGTGCTAAATAATAATAATAAAAAAATCCAAATAAGTTAACAGTAGTTAGGCTCAGTCAAAGTTAGCGATAAAGAACCTTCTGTGGTCACCACCTCTCCTACCAGGCTATATTTAGGGTATATGTACTATATTACGCTGTTTTAAGGATTAAGAAGGTTTAATTTAGAATATGTGCACCTGCACTTGCGTGGAGGGGTAGTGGGAAACCATTTAAGAAAATTACCCTCAGTAAATTCATCCGAGACTCAAATCCTTATCTCCCCGTCATCAGTAATCCAGTCAATTGCGTATATGATTCCTTAGACCGTTTGACCATTGATGTGGGTTTCATTTAATTAAATCCTCTTTTTATTTACTAGTACGATTTAACACTCATGCTATTAACGGCATGTTTCAAAGGGAAAGGTATAGAAAGAGAAGTTTAGAGAAAGTGCACCCGCACTAGCGTGGGTAAAATATTAGTTTAATCACTTGTTGTGGTGACAAGGAAGACAATGGTTGACTTTGGCGATAAGGTCGATGTTCGATTCACAGCCACATATCTTGTTTTTATTGTGCTTTTCCCATCCTCTTGTAATGACCCTGTTCTGGGCCCCTTACACTTATTTGAAAGTCATGGATGAAGTAAATATTTTTAAAGAGCAGTATGTAAACTTTCATTTTAATACTTCATCCATGGATGATTAGGCAAAATAATTGAATGATTTTATTTTCAGTACAAGATTCTAAATTAAAATTATATTTATATTATAATTTTATTTGATTATTATTTATGTTATGTCATTACATCAGACTGTCAAGAGCTCTCTTACTGGTTGGTTCAACATCTTATAAAAGGGTATCCCAGAAGCAAGGGGTAGGTCGAATATTAAGGGCAGGATAAGTTTCTACCAAGCTTTACTCCGCGTCGGTTTCCCATACAAGTAGGATCTGGGTCAGTGTAATATAAGATTTCAATTATAAAAATGTTGTTTTAACTCAATAAATGGTGCATTCATGTTAAACTATCGGGAAATTATTAAACCAATTTCCTAAAAATACTAAAGCACCCCAAGATGGACGAACAGGGCATAGAAGACGTGGACGATACAATTGCCGCTCAATCTTAGGGCGTGCGAACGTCATAATTGGCATCCCATCGTGGGGCCAATAGATCGTAAATATTAACCTACAATCATTATTATTATTATTATTATTATTATTAGCACCGCGTCTTACTACCCGTTCGGGTTATACGCACTTACGCTAATGTGTAATGGTAGGATGATTGTGTGATGAAATGAAGGACCTACAATTTAACGTGGAATGCGAACCACGGTGGAGGCCTGGCACTCCCCACATTCACAAGATGTCTTGTCAGAGGTGAAGGAAGGATTTGGTAATCAGATAAATCTTTGCCGCGACCGAGGATTGAACCCCGGACGCCAGCATAGAAGTCTGACACCTTACCCCTAGACCACCAGGTCACCCTTCCATGGATCTTAACGTTTTTAAACGTTTTGCTTTGGCACTAAATAATAGTGACTATGTTGCGCTTCAGAAAACTAGTTTCATTTGTTTGTTTTGTTTTAATGTTATTAAAATATAATTTTAGAATCGTATAAATCTGGCAACGCAAATCATTATAGTATAATGGAGTTTATAAAATAACGTAGGACTATTGCATTCATCCCAGTTGTTGACATATTGAGCTGTTTAGTGTGCGTTTGACAGATTCCTACTTACTGATAACTCTCTCTCGAACAATATATTCATTCATCCCAGTTGTTGACATATTGAGCTGTTTAGTGTGCGTTTGACAGATTCCTACTTACTGATAACTCTCTCTCGAACAATATTGTCTCTTGTATGTGTTTAGCTCCACGTCTTACTAACCGTTCGGGTAGTACGCTTATGTACTAATTATACGGTTGGTTATAGGGATTGGGAAGGTTATATATAGAGGAAGTGTACCCACATTTGTTGATACTCATTTTGGGGAAAAACACCCTCAGGACATCCAACCGAGATTCGAACCTCGCTCTCCCCGTCATCGGCAGTCTAGTCTACTGTGAGAGTAGCGCGTTAGACTATGCGGCCATCGAAGCGGATATATTTTTTTAAATCAAATTATTTCAAGAAAGTACGTTTTATAAATAACTAATTATCTAAAAATAATAACAAAACTGAAAAGTGTCCTTAAAACACAATTTAATGGTGGTGATACGGTACTGCTACTATTATTATTGTTTACATCCTTTGGCTTATTGTATACCGTTCACTTAAAATATAATTTATGTACTATTGAATTATCGTTTTTCTTGTTTTTCCTCTTTATTATGATTTATTTATCCATTTTGTTATTTTGTAATCTCTAATAAACAAATACCAATAAGCCCTTTCGAAACTTTCGCACATTCAACCAAAAATATTTTTTGATTTTTTTCTTTTAACCTAAATTCTAAACAAACAATGTGTTTTAACGTAAACTGAGTAATGATATGTCAAAAAGTCTGTAAAACATCCTATCCACTGATAACTTATTTATCGCTGTAGGCTTTGTATTAGTCGAAAAAAAGGAATGTTGATAACAGAAATAATATTTAGGATAATGTATTTATTATTTAAAGCATTGCGTTTTTTTTTGTATTTTTTTCATTGTTAGCCTGTTTGAGCTCTTGACTGTTAGCAAGCATTTTAATAAACGAAAATTAAAATGAGATTTAAAAAATATTTGCCGAAAAGGTTGTGCTAAAACTGTATAGGCCTATTTTAAATAAAATAAAACACTTTGATATTTAAAAAGACAGCTATTTTTTGTCGCTTGTTATTCAGTTACTATTTATGTACTACATTTTAAAAACTAAAACATTCTGATAATATTTGATTAGTTTAATAAATTATTCAGTTAAAAAGATTTATTTGGTATTAGTAAAAAAAAGAATGCCATTTTGTAAATAATCTTTTGAAAATATTATACTCTTAACTTATCAATAATAAAGATTTTCCTTTATTTAGCTCACGAAGTAGCCCATATAATAATTGTAATCTATACCGTACTAGGAATTGCGAAACTTTGCCGACCAGTACGCCACCTAAGGACTATCTAAATTTTGAACTCATTTAGTGTGCCATTCATATTTTTTTTATCAGTATTTAAATATCTAACTTGTAGACTAGGCCTATTGTTAAATGTAATGGATAACTCAAATCAAATTGTAAATAGTATAAATCTTAAAGAAGAAAAATTTATAAACTTCTCATAGTGGGTGTTTAAGTCGGTATTAATTTTAATTACTTTGGTAAAAACATTGAAAGTAACACCTTCATGGCTATATAAATATTATTGACTTCAGAAAATGATATGATATTGGCAAAAGTTTTAATTTATATTAATTTTTTCCATGTTGGCGTGCCACGCAAACCATGTACGTGTGGTCACGCGTGCCACAGATTAATCATCCCTGGTCTATACTCGCAAACAATTTTTCGTTTACATATTTTTTTTACTTTATACAGATGCGTTATTGAATTTCTATAAAAGTTTTAGTTTTAAAGCGATGAACAAAAAAGTTTGTTGATTAGTTAACATTGACTCCGCTAGATCGTGCTCAACTAAATCTATGATATTTTACAGAAAGTTTTAAATAAATCATATCTACTTGTTTTTCTATGGGATCAAAAATATATTACTGTAATAAATACATTATTTTAATTACAAGTAAAATAGTTTTTAGAGAAGCATTAATTAAAACTTGAATTTGGAAAGTTTGTTGCTATTATATTTTATCTTACTCACAGGCAGTTACATTTTAATTTCATATACATACAAACTTAACAATCATAATATGTTTTCCACTCTTCTCTAAACTGAGAGGTGTTTTTTCTTAATCTTTTTGGTGGTGATTCTTAAGAGGATTCACCTTATAATATAGTCCATTTAAATACCTTTCGATATCGTTATAAAATCGACACAATCGATTAATGACTTGAGTAAGGTTTAGCGAATCGTCCCGTGACAATCGTTTGGTGATTACTCGGGACTCTTGCAATGGGATTCAGCTTCCTATATATAATATACATAACCTCAGTCATCCCTAACCCATAAGCGTAAATAGTACTTAAGCGTGTAACCTAAACGGTTAGTAGGACGCGGTGATAAATAATACATTTTAAAAATAACATGTTTCTCATACAATAGAATAGGGTTTGATGGTTATCTGACAGTTAAGTTACTTTCATAAGCGGGCTACATACGTTATGATTTGGAAAGAACACACACAATACCAGGTCGTGCGTAGGGGTGTCATCTAACGTAAACTACCGTTGCATGTCAGGTGGCCGGCCCATCTGACCGCCTAACTACCACAAACAAATGATTTCACAACTGATGAAATCTGTCTATGGGCCAGTTTCATAGTCAGCGTTAGTGCGGCGCTATACTAAATACAAGACGTCACCTACCTGAACTTGAATGGAATGGGCCGTTCTCGCATAGGAGGTAGGTGTCATGTATTTCGTATCGACTCGCACTTTAGGCATGCCAAGTCTGACTATGAAACTGGCCCATATAGTAGGTAACACCTGATCGGATCAGGCTGACTGTTGCTGTCGGGACAAGTCAAATCGTCTGTAGCCCGATTTATATTTATGAACCCCTACACTCTCAGTCAAACTGTCAGCAATAATAATTATTATTATTTGACTAAGATCCACTTTGTTACGGTTCAGGGTCACTTACATGAAATGTCAAAATTAGTAATGATCTCGACATCAAAACTTTTCACGATTACAATACTTTCTCTAGATATGTAAAAGTAAAAAAAATACATGTTTTTGAAAAATTAAAATACGACATTTTATACCGATTAGTTGATTAGCTTATTAAATAATCATTAGAAAGATAATCGATTAACTCGATTAATCGTAATTCTAATAATAGGTCAAAATAATTCGATTAGTAGCATCAAAACAATCGATTAATAGATTATAATCGCCCATCGCTAGGAGCAATTAGACCGCAATTATTGGTCAGTGTGTGTGACCTTATGGCTTCACAGGGTTAGGAAAATATCGATTGTCAACACTATTGATACTCGATATTGGTGACTGGCGAGGTTGTTTGAATTTATAATTGAAATATAGGATGTAAAATTGAACAATCAGAATGAAACGAAGTCATTCCGATTTGTTAATGGCGGATTCCTTCAAACTTACAATCAAAGATGGCTTTAAAATAAGGATAAGAGGTAAAACTGAACTAAAAATAGAATTATACCTATATATTGAATTTTGTATTTAAAACAATATTTATAAAAGATACATTTTTAAACACCCTTTTGGCATGATTTAAAAAAAACATTTTCACATTTCAACTACCGTACTCGATAAACTCACCTGTTAACACCTTCGTGAGAACGCAAAAGATGCTCTCTATGATTAGATGTATTGGAGGAAGCTTTTAACACTTTGCACACTTTACACTTAGCAGTGGGTGGCCCACCCTTGTCCCTCTCAAAGAATTCCCGCACATCCACAGTTGTTGAACTGAAAACCCGCCTCGGTGGCGTAGTTGGCTAACGCGCTTGTCGTGTTGAAGCTCGACTGCTGAGAACGGGGAGATCGAGGTTCAAATCTCGGTCGGGTGAACTGGGGGTGGTTTTTCCTAAATGGTTTTCCACTCATCCCTCCACGCAAATGGGGGTTCACTTCCTCTAATTCAACCTTCCCAAGTCCTAATCCATTAGATTAATTAGTACATAAAGCGTATAACCCGAACGGGTAGTAAGACGCGGTGCTAAAAATTATTATTATTGAACTGAAAGGAGCGAGGTGTGATGAGCACTAAATGGTTAAAGGAAAGGGGATCAGGTCTGTCAGGTTGACGAGATGTCATTTGCCCCTCCAAATAATTCACTGAAAAGGTAGTCTTCGGAACATGGACACACCAAATGGGTGAAAAATAGGCAAGCATTAGAATTGTCACAATACAGTTAAGCTTCAAGTTCGCCCAACCTTTTTCTAAAAATTTAGTTCTGAGAGGGGTGACCTGGCGGTCTAGGGGTAAGGTGTCGGACTTCTGTGCTGGCGGCCGGGGTTCAATCTTCGGTCCCGGCACAGAATTATCTGATTACCAAACCCTTCCTTAACCTCTGACAAGACATCTAGTGAATGTGGGGAATGCCAGGCCTCCACCGTGGTTCGGATTCCACGTTAAACTGTAGGTCCTCCATTATAGGTCCTCCATTTCATCTCACGATCACCCTACCACTACACATTAGCGTAAGTGCGTATAACCCGAACGGGTAGTAAGACGCGGTGCTAATAATAATAGTTCTGAGAATTAAGCTCCCAAACTCAGGAGTGACACTATCGATTACAATGTGACTACTATCGATAGTGTACGATAGTGAAGACTATCGATAGTTTCCTCCTGTGGCAATCCAACCAAATTTTGGCCTCACATCCATACATAAACCTATGATTGAACTTGAATAAATATTAAATGTAACTCGGAATTGACGTTTTCAATTTAATGGTCGATTGATCTGAATCACTCTTTTTTTAAATAGTAAAAATCAATTTTTCGATACATTGTTAGTAAACTAGGTAAAGTAATGAATTGCTAACTTAATCCATTGGTTTTTAACCTGAGGGTGGTGACCCATTCGGGGCATGTTCCATGTAGTATACTATTACTAAGAAACTAGTAACTATTTCCACATTAGTGACCTTCAACCAATGTTTTCAATAAGAATCTTCTACTAGCTGTCGCTTACCACCACTCTTATGGTGAATGGATTAGTAATCCTTGTTGACAGACTTACTTTATATTTATGTAACGACAAAACCTCGGCTACACTTCCTCTGGATTCAACTTTTCTCTTCCTTATCTCATTAGTGCAATTGGTAAATATGCGTATAAACTGAACAGGAAGTCAGACGCGGGGCTTTTACAGCCATTACTGTTTCCAGCCTGTGGCCTGGATCAGTATTTTATTCAAGCCATATATTTCCCACTACCAGCTGGCTTGACCTGTCATATCTTCATATGTCTTATACTCTAACTTAAGACTAGGAAAGGCACAACATCCAGTCCCCGACTGTTAGTTCATCACTGGGAATGGGTGAACTTACATTTCACCAATGATACTTTTTTCCGGCCATGCCGGGAATCGAACCCAAAAACCTTTAGCTTAGTAGAAAGACACACTACCAACTGAGCTAAGTGTAAAAATGCGGTGGTAAAAAAAAAATCCACCAGAGCCCGCTACGAGCGTTCGACGCAGCGTCAGCTTCATTTGGAAACGTCGATTTAATTTCGAACGTGTGTATTGTCGTTTAAGTGAAATCTGAACTATTAAATTATTATCACTTTTTACCGCGTCTTACTACCCGTTCGGGCTCTACGCACTTACGCTAATGTGTAATGGTAGGGTGATTGTGAGATGAAATGGAGGACCCACAGTTTAACGTGGAATCCGAACCACGGTGGAGGCCTGGCATTCCCCACATTCACAAGATGTCTTGTCAGAGGTGAAGGAAGAGTTTGTTAATCAGATAAATCTGTGCTGGGACTGAGGATTGAGCCCCTGAACTATTAAAAGTTTTTGATTTACTATTGAAATGCATAGTTTGTATAACTCAATTTTTTAATCATTTTCTATTATATTTTATAATTCTTATTACAAGTGAACTAAAAAAAACCGTTCCCTCATTTATGGATTCCTACAAAAACATTGATGTATATATTATTTAGACATGAATATACTCGTATTTATAATTTCGTGGGTGACCTGGCGGTCTAGGGGTAAGGTGTCAGACTTCTGTGCTGGCGGCCGGGGTTCAATCCTCGGTCTCGGCACAGATTTATCTGATTACCAAACCCCTCCTTCACCTCTGACAAGACATCTTGTGAATGTGGGGAATGCCAGGCCTCCACCGTGGTTCGGATTCCACGTTAAACTGTAGGTCCTCCATTTCATCTCACAATCACCCTACCATTACACATTAGCGTAAGTGCGTACAACCCGAATGGGTAGTAAGACGCGGTGCTAATAATAACAACATAATTTCGCAAAATGAACTATACCCGTAGTATACCCTGGAAGTTAGCGCGCTTACCTTGCGTTGCTGCAATATGGCGCCCATAGCGTAAAGTCCGTCAGGATAAGACTGCGTGCGCCCTTTCAGGTTAAACGGAGTGTGGACTAACTGTGGGTCCACACGTTCGTCGAAAAACAAGTGCAGAACAGAAACGTGGTCACGTGACCAGCTCTAAGCCAACCACAAGATTTCCGCTTAATCGGCGCGAGATGTTAAACTATTCTCTACTTGGTCCGCTCGGCACGGGAGAACCAACCATCTCAAATCAATGCGCATGCGCTCTACAGCCTGAAGCTCGACTCAAATTATTTAATGAATTTGAGTGTGGGACAGAAACACGCCACATTTTCTGAAGGGTGACCTAGAGGCGGCTTTACCATAAGGCAAACTAGGAGACCACCTAGGGCCCCGCGCCGTGATTGAATGATTCAGTAAGAACTTAATCAAGTTTATGTGCTTGATGAAAACAAATATTTATTATATTTATGTTAGTAAACTCACCTAATTATTATAGCATTCTTTTTCACGGTGTTTTATTAAGTAATATAAAAGATTTTTTTGTTGTTAACTCTTAACATTAGTTGTTTCAATTTTTTCCAAAAAATTACTTCAATAATCCTCAAATATTATAATTTTTTCCAAAATAACTTACTAACATTATGTTGCTCTGAGGTTAAGTCGCTACGTTTTTTTACCCACTTAATTCTTATAGCCAAATAAATATTACAAATGTAGACTAGTAAGCGCACTTTTGGGTTAGATTAATCTATTGGGAGAGTGTGGGGCGGGGGGGCGCAAATGACCCCGCCTATGACCTCGCATACCCTAGAGCCGCCTCTGGTGTGGCCGATACTGGGGAGGATTATGTCGACAAATTACTACTGCCAGCTTAACTTGGGACAGAATTAAACCCGCTAGTCGAAATAAGAGCAAAGAAATTCCAAGTACTACAATGTGAAATGATTAAATTCCAACGAAACAAATTCCGCATTGCTTATTTTGTAGGTTTCGCTGCTTTTGAACGAAGGGCTCGGATTGTTTATTGGATTGATTGGAATGAGGAATTTTCATCCAAAGCAAACTCGCAATTGTGGGAAATAGACACATTAGTATTACTACGTTATTACACTTTGAGGGACCTACAAATTTACAAAAGCAACTTTTAATTCTATGCATAAAGCTACAACTTGAATTTGTAACTTTAGAATTCAAACTATTTTAGGCTATGTGATCATACATTGTGACTTGCACCTCAAAATCGCAAAGTTTTCATTTTACATATTCGTAATGTTGTAAACTTCTAGTTAAAGGTTTTTTCACCAACCAATCAGGAACAAGAGGGTGTTTATAGTCTGCTAGATCTAGATGATAAATTCTCCTCATACAGATGCTGGTGTTGTTATAATATATGTGAAAATAAAACACGATTTTGCAAGTTATATGATTGCTTTGGAACGCGAGATATTCTCTCAAGTTGTTAAATAATAGGCTTTGTGAGTTTTATCAAATTAGAGCAGTAAACTATTGATTTATTACAAAATGTGTCATTATTTTTTTTAGGTTGGGTGCTATAAAGGGGGGAGGGGATTATTAAACGGTTTCCTACACACACTATCTACGCAAATGCGTGTGAATTTTCTTTAAATTCTACCATCCTCACTTCAAAATAAAAATCTTATATATAATTAAAATAGCATGGTCAGCATGGATTGTTATAATATTATATGTGTTATATATCGCCGTCCAAACCCGATTCCAGGACAAACTAGATCAGACTAGGCCGAATTGATACATCCTAAGAGTCTCAGGATGTTCTGGTTTAGCCTAGCTCATATAATAAATTAGCATAGCCTACAATTTTACTAGGCCAAACCAGGCTTATGTTAGGGTAGGTTAGGTTAGCTGACAACATTTGCGCGCGGACTGTGAATGATGACACCTCTCCAAGGCCGATTCATCATATGGGTTAAGAATAATTAAAACTAGTACTGTCTAAAACATCAGGCTATATCGGTTTATCCTACAAGCGGCAGGATGTATCAATTTGGCTTAGTTCGATCTATTTTGTCCTGGAAATTGGGTTTAGATGCTAAAACACACATACACACACATACACACACACACACACACACACATATATATATATATATATATATATATATATATTTATAAATTATTCTTTAAGATCTATATTTGTAATTTGGATTGACAAATTTATTTAAATATATTGACACTGTCAAAGAAGCTTATCATGAACTAATCTGTATCGGAACATTTTAGTGTAGTAAATGTGTTATTACTAATTAATATTATACATTAGCCATTTATCAAATATTCCGAGTTGGACAGTAGACAAACAGAGGAGTTGGAGTTAGGGGCAAAGGCTTTAAGTACAGATTCCACATCCCTGTTCACCCCTAACTTATAAGTAATTAAATACGGATATCGCAAACGGATAGTAAGTAAGAAACAATTTAAAAATCCAGCAACTTATACACGATGCCGCACTCTTTCATTTCTGTGGATGCCTCTATACTTAAACATGGCTGGAAATGCGGTCTGCCCAATCCTCAAACTAAACACAACTGTTTATTACCCTAGTTGTTCTGATAGTAGACATTATGGTACGATTCAACTTGTATTGGAAAAGTCCTTCGTTTACTCTGTAAAGTAGTCGGCTCACCTTGATAAATTCCACTATGGTGTATCTCATAAGATACGACCATAGAGTCATTAGTCAAGGTAGGACTGTCGGATGATCAGGTTGACTTTAGATTTGTTGCGTGGTTTGAGAGTTAAGTCTATTCTTAGAAATAGTATGCTCGAAAAATGTTTTTCAAGGAAAAAACTATAACAAAAAAACTTTTTTTGTGTATTATAAATGTAGCCGGTGTATTAAGGATTTCAACTAAACATGTGTTAGATATTATTAAATTGAATGTGGGGAATGCCAGGCCTCCACCGTGGTTCGGATCCCACGTTAAACTGTAGGTCCTCCATTTCATCTCACAATCACCCTACCATTATACATTAGCGTAAGTGCGTATAACCCGAACGGGTAGTAAGACGTGGTGCTAATAATAATAATTATTATTAAATGCTACGTTTATTATAAACCTGCTTCGATGGACTCGTGGTCTTTAGGGCAAGGTTGGCAAATCTATGGTCGCGTGTCCCTGGGTGGCACGCCGAGCCAACATAAAAAAACAAATACAACTTTTTCCAACGTCTTATTATTATTATTATTTTTGAAGTCAATAATATTTCTACAGCCATGTAATTCAATGTCATATCACAATTAGTTTATTAGGTCAATGGCTGGATATCGTCCTGGCTTGTACTTAAGCGTATCTTGTGTGCTGTTGTATAGAACACGCTGTGAACCGTCGAACATAAATATATCATGATGGATCAGCAAAGCTATTTTATTATTTTGTTAATTATTGATATAGCCACATCTAGATATCAAGTCCTTTAACTTGAAATATGACACCTGGACACCCGGGACTTTTGGAGTAGTACGCCAATGTGTAACATGACGTATTAAGTCAAAGGTCCCGCGTTCGATTCCCTTGTCCAGGTGTCATTTTTCAATTTAAAGAATAAATATATTAACTAACAAACTAGAACATATTTCAAACTGATATTGAAAAAATTATGTTAATTTTTTTATATTAAAATATATTATATAGTTTTTTTTAATCCGAAGGTGTTACTTTCAATGTTTTTACTTAGTTATTGAAATTAATATTGTCTTAAAACACTCACTTTGAAATTTAAAAAAAAAAAACTTCTTTAAAATATAGGCATTATTAGAATAAGCTATTTACAATTATATTTGAGTTATCCATTACATTTCATAATATTCAATAAGTTTTGATTTTTAAACACACATTAAAAATGTAAATAAGAGGTGATACACTACAATAGCTCTAAATCCAGCTGGTCCTTAAGTGACACACTGGCTGGTAAAGTTTCGCCAACCCTGCTTCAGGCTGTCACTCTCGCAATAGACTGGACCTCCTATGACGGGGTGATTGGGGATCGAATCTCGGTTGGGTTTACTCCGGGTATTTTTTCCTAAATTAGTTTCCATCCTACCTCCACGAAAATGTGAGTACACTTCCTCTAAATTTAACTTTACTCATTCCTACTACTCTAATTAGCAGGTCTAATTATGTGGGTAACCAAACTGGTAGTGAAACGCGGTAACTTTTTTTAAAATATTGGTTTATTTTTACTTCTAAGGAATGAACCAAGGTCTCCGGACTTGAAGGGTGGGCGTGGTTGACATACGGGTGTGTGTGGCCGAGGAGCCATTACAAGTCCCGCGGCGGGATAAGTTCCCGCGCATTCTTTCCCAATATTCTTCTCCCAACAGTTTCCCGATAACCCGATACGGTCCGATATTGCAGAGAAAGGGGAATTGATCGACTATCGTCTCTCTTGGGAACCTGGCACGGCTGGGGGCTCCCAGACTAGTCTCAGCTCTCTGGATAGTTCGGTTTATCATTCGCAAGATCGACATTTGTCAGCTGCGCCTTAAAGAAGAAATGACGTTGTTGAATAAAAGGGATTTAAAAAATAATCGTCTTGACATATGACCGGGAGGGACATGACATCCAGGTTTGGTCGCCTTATATGTAGACTATTAGCCGCTCTGGTGAGACAGAGCGTTGCTCAGGGTACGTCATAGGAGGTTGTCCACACGTCGTACCCGCAATGAGATGATGTGATGATAGTTATTACGAAGTTGTGGAGCCGGGGCGAGTATAACCTAATTTAAACCTAATTTACCAAATCATGGCGACCCTGTGGGTACATACCCCTTAAGGAAATAATACCTAAGTTACCAGCCGGGAATCGATCCCGGGACCCCTAGGCTTGTAGCTAGGTGCACTAGACCATTACACCATGGGACCGGTTAGATGATGTGATGGTAGTTATCATGAAGCTAGGGAGCCGTTGTGAGTCTTAACCTAATTTAGGTCTAATTAACCAAACCCTGGTGACCGTTGGGATCATTCGCCATAAGGGAAGAATACCCAAGGTACCAGTCGGGAATCGAACCTGGGAGTCCAAGTGTCGTATCCAGGTGCACTGACCACTAAGGGATGAATTGAGGGTTTGAGCTAACAGAATGATGCCACAACATTTCCTCTGCCACGAGTTAGATAAAACACCAGGAATGTTACTCATTTCACTGACTTGTTACATTGTTTATGATGGAAATATCAATCATGGTATCAACATTACCTACAAATAGTTTTAATAATTCCATATAAGTTGGTGTAATCATCTTAGGGTACGGATACAACCTTCACGGACAACATATATTATATGCAATATGGATGTTCTGCCTAACATCCTTACCTACCCCTGCATCTACCAGTTATGTTAATCATTCCATACCACAGGTTATACTTAAGGCGGGCATGTAGGGAACGCGTTAAAAGGCCAGCGTGTTTGCGGTTTTTATAGCAAAACACTTTTTTTTTTTTTGCTAAAATAAATAAAATATTGCTTCAGTAGAAACATATAGTTTGATTTTATTCACATGGTGACATCAACATTTCTTGAATATCTGTCATGAGAATACCGGCATTAGTTGAGAAACTTTTTAAATGAAGATAAAAAGTTGCCATTACGTTCCAGGAGACCCGCTTCGGTGGCGCGCTACTCTCGCGGTAGACTAGACTGGCGATGACGGGGAGATCGAAGCTCGAATCTCGGTCGGGTGTACTGACGGTGGTTTTTCCTATATGGTTCTCCACTCTTTCTCGCTCTACACGAAAATTCGGGTACATTTCATATAAATAAAACTTTACGTCTCCTTAAAATCATTAGCGTAATTAGTAGGCCTACATTAAGTGTATACTCCGAATGGGTAGTAAGACGCGCTGCTAAAAATAACAACAAATTCCAGGTCATCTTTGACAAATATTCATGGATGGTTGAGGTCACCGTGTGAAGAAAATTATACTCTTTGTTTGTACTGAAGCAATAATTGATTTTAACCAAAAAATAAGTTTTTCTATAAAACTGCTAGAAGACTGACCTTTTCTGGTGTCCCCTACATCACCACCTTAACAGACTAATCTACGTAGTAATGTTGTCGCGAATTGTTTGTTTCTGGAGCAAGCGCATCTCTTGTTTACATGAGACCTACAATGACTGTACCTCACTTGTCCTCGAGTGTACCTATCCACATCCCTGACGAGAAGAGTCCAAGTATGTAAAGTGCACGGGTACTATCGATCGTCGGGTCGATGTGCAAACAACAATCGATGGTTGAACCTTCCCGCGGATCTGCCCGCCGCGGTTGAAGGGGCGTGAGGGAGTAATAATTAGTTGACACCGCGGTTGGCTCATCAATCACCGGAGGACCCTCTGCAGGGCTGCTGGACGAGTCGGACCACGGATAGTCGAGGGTTTTTTAATCGCCAGTTCACCAGATGGCCGGGTTTTACTAAGTAAACCTGTTTATATAACTCGCCCGTCCACGTGACCTGATAGAGGGGTGCTTGTCCTGGAACTAACTGATCCTCATCGGTGTCTACTTGACCTGATAGAGGGGGTGCTTGTCCTGGAACTAACTGATCCTACATCGGTGTCCACTTGGTCTGATAGAGGGGGTGCTTGTTCTGTAACTAACTGATTCTCATCGGTGTGCACTTGACCTGATAGAGGGGTGCTTGTTCTTGAACTAACTGATCCTCACTGGTGTCCACTTGGCCTCAGGCGTCAGTAGAGATGAATATTTTCCGTTAAAATTTTCAGATAGTTGGATCCAGGGGAAGGATAATTTTTTGCAATACTTTCTTACTACCTGTCTAGTTTATACAAAGGCTAAGGCTTTGATTATAATTTTGAACTATTTTCAGTTCATATCATTTAGAGTTAGTGACACATCTAACCACCAAGCGTTGTAGTCGAGTCTATACTGGAGTGTAAAAATAGAACTGGATTGACTGGTTTTGATTTGTTGGCTAGAACAAATTTAAATAGCTGTGATTATGTTGAAAAAAATGGGAAAATTTTACAAAACCGATAAAATGAAGGGAAAATCTGCCAATCGATGTTTAAAATGGAGAATTTACTGTTTCACATCTATAGGCAATATTAATATTTCATTGTGTCTAAAGTACTTTTATGTATTTATTTTATATACATACTTAAATTACGCTATTGAGAAAGAAATGAGTAAGGTACAGTTCGAGAGAAAATCTATCCGTATTTGCGTGAGGAGTGTGTTATACATACTGTACACCTGGCTGAGATTAGAATCCAAACTTCGTCACTGGTTAAACTCTCTTAAATGAGTTAGACATTTAGCCTGCGTGCCCACCGGTCCGAGTAGAATCTAGCTAGATCGTAAACACTCGGGGAAGTTTTTTCAATTCTCACTCCACGTTAATGTGGGTGAACTTTCCTCTAAGCTACCCCTTAGATTAAATGGTCTGTAACATTTGTTTTTACGTACCACCAAACAAATCATTTATTACTATTATTATTATATAATATTCGCAGGAAACGACGAGAATGATTTTATATTTTACACTATGTAATTAATATAAAATTAAAAATTAAATCACGACCAAGGCCTAAATTTTGATAAATTGCAATTGGTCAAAAATGAAACAATATAATGACATTAAAAATTGTAAAAAAATTACTTTAAATTTACAAAAAAATCCACAAAAAAAAAGGTTAATTACAATCAGGAAAGAATTTATCAAAGAATTCATGTCAAAGAAGCTATTTACAAATTATTATTATTATTATTATTATTATTATTATTATTATTATTAGCACCGCGTCTTACTACCCGTTCGGGTTATACGCACTTACAATGAAATGGAGGACCTACAGTTTAACGTGGAATCCGAACCACGGCGGAGGCCTGGCATTCCCCACATTCACAAGATGTCTTGTCAGGGGTGAAGGAAGGGTTTGATAATCAGATAAATCTTTGCCGGGACCGAGGATTGAACCCCGGCCGCCAGCATAGAAGTCTGACACCGTAACCCCTAGACCACCAGGTCACCAATTAACAATAAAATATATCTCTATGCAATGAAAAAAACTTACTAAAATAAACTCTTGCATTTTGCTAGACATGAACATAGTTTTACAAACAAATATCTGTTTCGGAAGTAACAGCTCCCCTCTCCCACTAAAGTGTCATTGCCTCCCCGGGCATGTGGATTTACGACTATTAAAGTAAGGGGTGTACAGAGTTAATTTGAAGCCTACATTATCTTAGTGACAAGTTTATGATGGGAAATAATGCTCTTTGTTACTTTCTGAACCAAATAAACATTTTGTTGAGATATATAAACTCTTTAAGTTGGGTTAGAAAGGGGTGGGGGGGGTGCGGGGGGACGCGATAAAAGGCCAGTGTTTTTACAGTTTTTATAACAAAACTTATTTTTTACAATAATTAAATAAAGTTTAATTTTCTTCATATGGTGATTACATTTCTTGAATATCTGTCATGAGCATATTAAAATTAAATGAGAAACTTTTTAAATGAAGAGAAAAAGTTTGTCATGAATTCCAAGACATTCTTGATAGATATTCAACAACTTTTGATTAAAGGGGAATAAAATTAAACTCTATGTTTTTACTGAGGAATGATTTGATTTATTTTGACCAAAAACATGTTTTGATATCAAAACTGCAAAAGTAGTCGCCTTTTCTCGCGTCCACTTCCAGCCCACCTTAATTAGTGAAATTCCGAGATAATCTTTCTTCTCTCTTTCACTCGACAAGCATCCTACAATTTTCCTAAGGCGTTATAAATTATTAGTGAAAGCTTTGAATACCTTCGTTAGATCTGAACTAAATATACCAAACAAATTTTAATTCAACAGTTTTTTAGACCAAATTTCAAGCAAATTCATGCTATACCTGTGATTAAAAAGCAAATTCATTACCTCGTGAGAAGAGTGGAATATTTCTTTTAGTGAATGAAACTTCGATCAGCTACCAAAGAAGTTTTAATTTTCCCGACCATCCAGTGGATTCAACCTCTCAAGTTAATTAAACTTCCTTCCCGCATTGGTGAGCAGGCGAACTGAACTTCAAGCTCGTCTAGTCTAGTTTACTGATGATGGAAAGGTTGGGGTGATGAGAATAGTTTTCCATAATTGGTTCCCCCCTCCCCTTCCATACAAATGCAAGTACATTTACTACCATCACTTCTGGTTCTTAAATAAGCCATTAAATTACGTACCAATTAAAAACAAACACACACATGCTTAGAGCTAATATGAGTGACTTAAGAGCTTAAACTTGAAAGGCAGGCCTATGAATTGTGTCCATCCGTCTGCAATGTCTGTCACTTTCCTCAAATGAATAATGTATTTCTCTTCTTCTCCATTGGGTGATGGGTGTTGCTGGTCTCTCATTGGACAGCCCTTAAATATATTCACGACACTTGTTCAAACCTTAGCTAACGAAAGACAAATATAATATTAAGAGTGTAAAAAAGAGAAACTATTTTAACTTAATTCTATATTCATATTACTAAATATGTTTTAAACACCTTGTTTTAACGATATTTTGGAAAACATTCTAAATGCTAAGTGTAGTTTTCACTTATGAATAACTAAAAAAAATATTTAAATATAAGAAATATAAAGCACAGCAATTGAACACATTAAAATGTACTCTCTCTTTACCCTGAAAGGTAACAATATTACTTTGCTTGGTTCCACTATGGCATAGCTTATAAAATTATAAAATAGGGCCATGGTTTAATCAATTAAGGTAAGACTTCTACCTTTCTGGGTGAACCTAGTGCTCATCAATGAACTGTACATTGAACATTTAGTGTAAGAAGCTGTTGGTATGTGTTTAGCTTGACACACTTCCGGAACTATTTCGCCAATAGATGGCTTTAAGCTCATGAACGGGTATTTCAGGCTAGCACTACTGTAACCATTGCTCAAAAATCCATCGGTCTGAACAGAAATGGTTTATCTAAATTTTGTATCTTTCTTTGATATTTTTCTTCCTATCAAGGAAATTAAAATCTCAAGGTCATTGGTGACATTCGCGTTAAGTTTTTTTTATAATACCCGTCAACGTGCTGGAATCTTAAATCTGCCACTATGGCTGATCTGCCCTGCTGTTCCTTCATCTCAAGAGGCTGGGTTTGTCACCACCAGCGTCCCCTCTTCTTCTTATTCTTTAACGCCTAGTGGATGTAGTATACATACGCGGCTGATGCTATAACCTGATTTGGGTTGGAAGAATACTAGAGAAAATTCAAACACATAATGGCCATGACTTAGACTGATGAAATGACTGACACGGTTCGTGACCCCTACAAAACTTGAACTCGAGACCCTGGGTGCGACGGTTACCCTCTAAGCACAAGTGCTACTGATGACCCGAAGATATTATCTGCAATGGTCCAGCGTCAGGCAGCTTAACTGCCTCCGAAATTGATGATATTGTGTCAATCCCGATGTCAACAAAATGAACATTTTTATAATCTGATCTAATCTGATCCTTTACTTCCCAACTAGAGAAACATTGTTATGAGTAGTCAGCATTCCTCTTTAATATTTCTTCTTTAAATCATATTCGCTAAGCCAGTGCTTTCAGTCACATACGTCCAAGAAAGTTATGTAAATCAAAACAAACATCCCAACATTGCTCAAGACTGTGACATAGGTATTGATATTATTTATCAAAAGTGATGGCTGAAAATAACATGACTTGACGCATGAATGTATTAACATTGTTTTAGTAACTAACGCCTACTGTTTTTCCTACCAAAATCATACTCTACTTTCAAATCCATAACAGCTCCCTTGCGGACTCAATCAAATGTAGACAGAGAGCTTAGCGGTATCCATTTCCGCTCCTGGCTCGCCGGTTTTGTTACGGCTCGGAGCTCGGTTCGAGGTCACAAATAGTTGTCGAAGTAGGTCCGAACTGGACAGAGCACAGAATCTAACAGCTGTCTGCTCAAGGCGCTGTTACGTTACGGTAGAATGCTCCATAGTGTGTACACATAGCTTAAGAGCCTGGTTTGCCGGTGATGGAATGGTATGGTTTCGAATCCCGGTTAGATATATCTAGGTCTAGGGCTGTGGAGTCTGTAAAAATGTGCCGACTTCGACTTGAAAATAAAAATATATACTATTATAACAATATAATGTGGTAAATATATCATTTTAATTTGATACTCTTTTATTCTTTACTACCAATATTGGTAGTTTTGATAGACAGATTTATTCACATATAATCTAACAATGACAAAGAATCTTCTCATAAAGTAATCTGTATTGGGGCATTTCACTGCAGTAAATTTGTTATTACTAATTAATATACCTGAGCCATGTATGAAGGAGTTGGACGATAGAAAAATAGACAGATCTAGGTCGAAGGTTTGTTTGGCGTACCAACTCCACAGCCATGTTTAGGATGTGGTTTCTTATGAATTTGTATCATGAACTATCAGATAACAAAGCTATCTTCGACTCGGTATGGCTTTAAGCAGCCAATAGTACAATGGCAACTGTAGGAATCCGCATATCATGGTGGGTTGGATATACATCGTACAAGCTATTATATTTGTTGGTTACGGTTATAACCACATCTAAATATCATATTCTTTGCATTGAAAAATTACACTTGGACGCGGGAAACGAACCTGGGTTCTTACTTAGGATTGGTACGCCAATGCTCTGATCACTGAGCTATCTATCTATCTATCTAGGAGTCGTTCCGTGCCCAGGGTCATTCTACACTCTTATTTCCGCATGTCCATCACAGACTTTGCCTGAAAATATGAGTGTAGAATAATGACGGGGATTGAACGACCCTTGGATGCCTCAGTGGTGAGAGCATTGCCGTACTAAGCCAAGGTCCCGGGTTAGTGTCCCGCGTCAAAGTGTCAATTTTCAATTACAATAATATGATAGTTATAAACTTCTATAACCGTAACTAACAAATATAATAGCTTGTTTATGTAATCCAAAATGTTTTTAATATATTGTTTGACGAATTTTTGTTAAAAAATATAGCAAAAATAGTGCATATTTAATATTTGATAATCACAGGCAGTATTTATTAAATTGAAATAAAAAAAACTTTCACCTAGTTTTTTTATAGCTATAATCACTCACACTAACTAATTACACTAAACTCGTTTAACAAAATTTGATGGAATCAGGTCCAATTCGCATTTACATGAAAAGGAGAGTAAAAAAAAAGAGGTAACTATATTATTATTATTATTATTATTATTATTAGCAACGCGTCTTACTACCCGTTAGGGTTATACGCACTTAGGCTTATGTGTAATGGTAGGGTGATTGTGAGAGGAAATGAAGGACCTACAGTTTAACGTGGAATCCGAACCACGGCGGAGGCCTGGCATTCCCCACATTTTCACGTTGTGGTTAATACACGTATTGTCAGAGGTGAAGGAAGGGTTTGGCAATCTGATAAATCTGTGCCGGGACCGAGGATTGAACCCCGGACCCCAGCACATAAGTCTGACACCTTACCCCTAGGCCATCAGGTCACCTAAGAGAAGAACCTCCTTTGGTGCGTTTTGCAGGACTCTAGTACTAACCTTCTCATCACCGGCCAATCAGACAATACGGGACTGTCCGTGTGTCCGCCGGTGTGAGATTTTCAATATTTCCAGGAAAATTATTGTAGTTTCCTTATAGGTCACCATTTTAATCTATATCCGATTATATTAAGTCGTTAAAAACCCTCGGATTAAACACGCTAACTTGGTTAAAAAAAAATAGAACAAATAAAACAAAAACTTTATCTTCTGACTTCCCAGAGATCTTCCATTAATATTAAATTGTTTTCTTTATTCCCAATGAATTATCTCTGTCCTTATGCCAGTGTTTTTACCCCTGTCAATATTTTAACACCAGTTTAACCAACATTATCGCACGCTTCTTTCCGTGAATAAAGGAAAGCTCATTACTAATTAAGCGACGAAACTGTCCCTAGCTCCATCTAACATCTCTTTGTGAGTTTTCTCTCCAGCCCATTTTCTTCGCACATCGACTTGACTGTTCCGCCACATTTTCATCCGAGGCAGAAAACTAATATAGGGAGCAAAGTGCCTCTGGGGAGACGTTATTAGTCGCCAAGGGCCCTCTCGGTTTGAGACCGTATGCTTGCGCGCTGCCATGTGGCGGCATTTATCACTATAGGGCCGATCTCATACACGGGACAGTTAAATATGTGCGTCACAGTCCAGTAAATACTCGACTTACACGGATTAATCTACGCGGGTCCGTATATATGTATACACGGTACCTCTACTTACACGTATCAACGCCACCACCTATCATTTGTCACTTTAAACATAATAGTCCCAGTAATCTGACGCGCAGCTGATAGTGCCACCGCCATTTTGTTTATTTTTACCTGGAGCACAAGCTTTATTTTTACAAAGTTTTTATCTTCATAATAATCAAATGTTACTCTTTAATTATCAATTGAGACAAACATATATGTCAAAAATACATCGCATTTACCACCGCTCGACTTAGGTGGTTTTTAAAAGAACGAACATTTAGAACAAATTAACCGAGTAAAGGACCGGCTACATGAGTCCGCACCGCATTTTCCCGGTGGAATGCTATCCATGTTTTGGTGACCTGGTGGTCTAGGGGTAAGGGGTCGGTCTTCTGTGCTGGCGTCCGAGGTTCAATCCTCGGTCCTGGCGCAGATTTATCTGATTACCAAACCCTTCCTTCACCTCAGGCAATACGTGTATTAATCACAACTTTTGAATGTGGGGAATGCCAGGCCTCCACCGTGGTTCGGATTCCACGTTAAACTGTGGGTCCTTCATTTCATTTCACAATCACCCTACCATTACACATTAGCGTAAGTGCGTATAACCCGAACGGGTAGTAAGACGCGGGGCTAATAATAATAATAATAATAAGCTATCCATGGTTTTAAATGCAAGTGGCTACACGAGTCCGCACCGCATCGCACCTGCGCGGACGAATCGTCGAGAGAGCATTGCTCGGTGCGGACCGTGTAGCCACCTACCACCGTAAATAACTTCATGGTAAAACTAAGCATCTCTTTCACAGTTGTGTCACGTGTGACGCTGTAGTCATTGTTTTCGGCGGAGCTGAATTGTATCCATTCTGAATGGTAGCCATTCAAACATTTCTTAAACAAGCACCACAATTAAAAAGTCTTATTTGTATCCCACATCATAATACCTACAAAATCCTGATTTGTATCCATTCTGAATGGTCTCCATTAAGACAGTTTTAAAATAAATGACTTTAACAAAAATCCTGATTTGTATCCACTGTAATTATTTGCATTATATCCACAAAATCCTGAATTGTATCCATTCATGGATGGTAGCCATTCAGACATTTTCTTAAACACACACTACAAATAAAAAGTCTGATTTGTATCCATTTTCATAATGTCCACAAAATCCTGAATTGTATCAATTTTGAATGGTAGCCATTCAGACATTTTCTTAAACGAGCACCACAAATAAAAAGTCTGAGTTGTATCCACTAGAAATATTTGCATTATACCCACAGAATCCTGAATTGTATCCATTTAATTGCGGTACCACTTGTCTGATAGATGGCAGCAGAATAAACTCGCCTTAACTCATTCCATGTTTACTAGAGAGCAGCACATATCCTTAACTCATTCCGGGGTAACTAGAGAGCAGCACTATCTCTATATCAATATAAAAATATAATCTTTTTATTTATTGTCTTATTACTTTAAAATCTAAACACGAATTTTCCGACTTATTTTTATAAACATTACAGAATATATCTGTGATTAAGGTGCTTGTTCTCTCTCTCTCTCTCTCTCTCTCTCTCTATATATATATATATATATATATAACCCTACTATCATCTTGTTGGCAATCCTGTATTTAAATACTATTATTATGACAATTGACAGCAGTAGATACTTTAACGACGCCATATTATTTGCACACTGAAAAACCAGGTTGAACTATTCCACACCCACATAAACGTTTATTTTGGGGAGTTTGGGGTAAAATGCAGGCTTGTAACGAACTAAATATGTTACTATATTACAAAGTTGAAAAGTTTATCGTTACATGAATTTTAACTTGGATTTTCAAGAGTGCGCTAGAATAGCCAGATGAATTATACAATACAGGTGTTTTATACAATATTAATATAATTTTTTTACGTTTATTTTGCGCTAATTTAAGGTAACATGTGTTATAGAATATTAATATAAGATTTTTACGTTTCTTAACATGTTTATTTAAGGCACTACAGCTTCTAAAAAATATTTTTTGTCAAGAGCACAGAGTGAGGCCCTGATAGGAAATTCAATTCTCTATTTAACCATATAAGTGTTCATAGGCCTACACCCTTGAGATCTGAGCAATTTGACCAAAGCTTGAGGAAGTACGGGATTTTTTCAGGAAAATCCTCGTTTACACGGGTTTTTAACGCACTACAGCTTCTAAAAAAGAATTTGTGTCAAGAGCACAGATTGAGGCCCTGATAGGAAATTCAATTCTCTATTTAACCATATAAGTATACATAGGCCTAGACCTTACAGATATGAGCAATTTGACCAAATCCTGAGGAAGTACGGGTTTTTTTTCGGGGTTATACGCACTTGCGCTAATGTATAATGGTATGGTGATTGTGAGATGGAATGGAGGACCTACAGTTTAACGTGGGATCCGAACCACGGTGGAGGCCTGGCATTCCCCACATTCACAAGATAGTGATTAATACACGTCTTTTCAGAGGTGAAGGAAAGGTTTGGCAATCAGATAAATCTGTGTCGGGAGCGAGGATTGAACCCCGGACCCCCAGCACAGAAGTCCTACATCTTACCCCTAGACCGCCAGGTCACCGTGAATACGAAAAGACATAATCTCTAATCCCTGTTATTGTTTTATCTGAACTCATTTGATGGTTTCTTAACTAGCGTCCTTGGGACAAATTTAGCTGAAGGGGAAACTTTAAAACTTGGAGTACCTCAATTACATTCGTTTCATTTAAATCACTTTCAGAAATATTTAAAGAAAAAAAATTAGAACATTTTCCTTCTCAACCCCACCCCCAATTTTTTTACGTTATCTTTAAAGTATCATTATTTTAAACATAAGTTTATCTCTACAGTTTCATAATGGAAAACCAGAATATAATAATACCCTAGTTATCACAGGGTTTCTACGCACCTGGAAAATTGGGAAGACCGGGAAAACACTGGGAATTTTGTGTCTGATAGTCTGTATAAAACGAAGAATCAGAACTTTGATTTATAGTCTTGTTTAAATTAGTTTGTTTAGGGAATAAATGTTTTGAATCAAAGTAATTTACCATTAGTAAATACATATATAAAATTTGATAAAACGTATTTTTGGTATCTAAACTTCTTTTTTCTCATCTATGTTGGATAAAATATACAAAACCTGGAACCAATAATGTATTTTTCTAGAATAATTATGACATATTCTTCTTTCAACGTTTTTCCCAAAAGATATTTTATAAAATACTTTCATTATCGATAATTTTATGAAAAACAAACTTTAATTCCCCAAAAATTCAATCCAAATATATAAAAAAAAGTTTGAAAACATGAGTTTTTTTCTTTAAAACCCGAAAAACACAGGAAATTTCGAAGTGAGTAAATAGTGCCAACTCTTCAACATGAATCTTAATTTCCCTAATTTTCTCTTAATTTCCAGAGTTTTGTGGTGAAACGTGTCCACTGAAACACCCAACAGACACTAAAAGAGGTTTAACGGCCAAGATAGCGATATCGTGCAACCACCCCCCACGTTAGGCGCCACAATTGTGTGACACTCACACAATGACCATCCACTTCATTAGCCGCTCACGCTCCCCGCATATAATCGCCATCAGTACAACACGCTGTGACGTCATCGGGCCTCTCTTCCACTCGGTTATAATTGAAAGATATCTCGACACCCTTGGGTATTCTGTGGGAGCCCACCCTTTCCCCAACTTTTCATTATCTGTATTCACTGGGAGAGCTGGCCGCCCCGAACCCGTCCCTCGAGGGGTGAACTACGGTTTGTCTCATTGCTGTGGCTTGATTAGAGAGGACACTCTCAGGCCGAGAAAACAAGATTTAAACATAAATAGGTCGACACTAAAATAGGATCTAATACCTATATCGGTGGTCTAACGTTGTAACGCGTCACTCTCTTGCTATACTGGATTAATGGTCGAATGTACTAAGGGGGTATCTTCCTTTATGGTCCTCCACTCTCCCTCCAAACAAATGTGGGTACAGTTCCTCTAAAATCTGCCTTTCCACCCTATTTGGATTTGATCTGGTCCAAAGATACGGGGCACTGATATATTTTCTGAAACAAAACTGAAAACACGAACTATTTTGCCAATTCTTCTGCTGGTGACAGCAGCCAAAAGGAAACTAGTGAAATATTTCTATTCTGACTGTGTCAAATGCTCTAAAATACAATATGAAGCCCTGTTATTGTTTCTGAGGTTTGATGTGAAAAATAATCGTACATAAACGAGCAGTTTAGTGTCGTGCACAGCTGGTGAACGCAGCAACAATCGGAAAAAGTAAAACTCTGGGGATAAGGCTTTCTGGAACGTACAGATCACACCTTTTCATAGAGGTACAATATAGATAGTTATGCTCAAGGCTGCCACGCTTAGAACATCGGGAATATTGTGTGGCTAGAAAAAATAGGGAGAAAGCAGGGGAATTGACAAAAAATCTAGAATATTGTGAATTTGGGTCATTTAACTAAAATAATAATAGTATTTCAAATGCATTTAAGAAAAAAAAAAATCTTAAACTCCATGGCGTCAGCCCGCAATCGATCCATACCGGCCAAGAGGCCGCATTTTGTTGGTGAAGATAGTGCCATCTTCTGCGGATAGTTTGTCATATGGTCAGCACAACGAACCTCCCC
>CABEEJ010002490.1:66508-109919 GCA_901482245.1 Timema douglasi
AAAAAAAAAAAAAAAAAAGTTAAACTTATCGCTTTGCCATTGCAGTACATTTTAAAATCGATATTATATCATTCCATTAAAGCTTCTGGTGCTGAGCTCTGCATGGTAGTTAGATAGTTTATATCATAGTGTCATTTAAATAAAAGTATAAATCTCAATAAGGATGAATACAAAAAGTTGTTGCAATACAATTTCAACAATCTTTTAATTCGTCCATGTTCTTACATTGCCTAGGCATTGTGTTTTTAGCTTAAACCAACTATTTTCTTGGCTTACCGACTCCATGGATCTTACTGTATGGACAGGTTAATTCAATAACCCCAACCCAATTCTCCGTTCCATCATTTCTATCTGTGATCATTGCTCGCTTTTTCACCTCTTTCCCAACTCTCCCACTCCTTTAAACCCTGATTTTTTTTTGTTTAGAGGAAAACCCACTTTCAACCACCAACATTGATGAAAAGTTGGTAGACCTTGGCATTATAGAAATATGTATTATTTGATTTATTAATTATAAAGTGTATCTAAAAATTATCAAACGCTTCCAATAATACTTTCTTATGAATAACTATCTAATTTATCCTTAGCATATTAACTAATCTGACTAAGAATGCAAATACAATTGTAATTTATCCCCGCCAATATGGCAACATGAGTTCCCTGCTTTCAAACAATGGGCTTCCTATGAAAACCAAACTGTACTTTACCAAAATTGAATCCTTGATACATGCTGGTCGGTCTTTTTGATCGTCATTTTATGAAATATTCTATTATACCCCCCACCACCACACGGTGACCTTTGATCAACAGTCACTGAGGGAATCCTCTTCGACCTGCAGCTTCCCACAAACTAAGAGGGTGGATGACCGACCCTCCTTTGCCAACAGAGAGGAAAATATGTTTAGGGGGTTTATCTCGCACCCGTTTATGATAGTGATCTGGATCAACAACTATTTAGATCGCTTGTTTGTCGACCATCAGCTTTATATCCAAGGAGAATTACAGGAGATATTTCAACCTGAAATCCAAAGATAAATCTTAAGACTGTTGTAACGATAATAACATGACATAACTCTTGATAATATGCTTGGAATTTTTTTAATGGAGGGAGTGCGGTCTACTGTCTACTAGTTTTAAACCTTAACGGCGTTGCCTACGTGGAGAACTCGAACCTCTTTTTCAAAATAGGTTATATCTTATCGACTGACCCGCCTCGGGGGAGTAGTTAGCTAACGCGCAAGTTTAGTGTTGAGTTAGACTGCCGAGGTTGGGAAGATTGAGGTTCGAATATTGGTCCGGCGAACTGGGGTGGTTTTTCATAAATAGTTTTCCACTCTCAAATGCGGGTTCACTTCCTCTAAACTAAAGTTTACTCATCCCTAACCCATTAGCGTAATTATTACTTAAGCGTACAACCCGAACGGGTAGTAAGATGATTCGACGCAAAAAAATAATCTTAACGACACTCTAATTAAGCACATGGTGACCTGGTGGTCTAGCGGTAAGGTATCAGACTTCTGTGCTGGGGTCCGGGGTTCAATCCTTGGTCCCAGCACAGATTTATCTGATTGCCAAACCCTTCCTTCACCTCTGGCAAGACGTGTATTAATCACAACTTGTGAATGTGGGGAATGCCAGGCCTCCACCGTGGTTCGGATTCCAAGTTAAAATGTAGGTCCTCCATTTCATCTCACAATCACCCTACCATTACACATTAGCGTAAGTGCGCATAACCCGAACGGGCAGTAAGACGCGGTGCTAATAATAATAATAATAACAATAAACTAAGCACATAGGCACTCACTATCACACTTAGATTCCAAGGTACTAGTTAGAAAGATAGGGAACGATATGAGCACTTCGTCCTGCAAGGCTTCTTGTTTACCTGCTGATATAACCTTCCCCTCTTCCATTGCCGAGTACATACACCCACTCTCCTAGTTAATACTGGACAGCATTGATTTACATTTCAAAATAAACTTTTTTTCCCCTTTTAGATATACATTATTTATCTATAAATTATCAGGAAGATTCCGCGTTTCCGTGAATAAAACAAATATACGAAGCTGTTGACGATTTAGAAAAATACATGTTCACAAAAAAAAAATCTACTTTGAGCTACTTTTTAGAATTATTTAAGAATTTATACCTCTTGTTTCAATATTATAGCCTTTATTTAAAACTTTTGACAATCATCTAAATACATTAACATAGAATTGTCTTTACTTGCCGCTACGGGACAGGCATACGTCATCGTTAAATGTCAATCATGGCCCAAAATCTTAAAATGATTCTATGCAACACCAATCTCGCATCGGGAGGCAGGTGGACTAAACTTAGAGCTCGTCTAGTCTGGTTTGCCGTTGGCGAGGAGGGCGGGACTCGAATCCCGGCTAGATGAACTGCACAAATACTGGTACAATTCCACTTTCCTCATCTCTACCTCAATAGTATGAATATTAGGAAGTGTACTTCGCATTTGCGTGGAGAGAGAGTGGGAAACAATTTAAGATAAATAACCCTCAGCAAATCCGTCAAGGATTTGAACCCCGATCCTTCCTTCTCTTTTTATAATTTTCCCAAAGTCGGTGGTTTTCAAGATGTTATTTTTTAGACAAGGACATTATGTTGAATAATACTTCAAATACGGAATATATTTGAGGTTCTATTCCATGACAACTTTAGTCTATTTAATTATAAGTGAATTCCAACTGATAAAACACATTAATCAAGACTCGCTTCGGTGGCCGCATGGTCTAACGCGCTACTCACGCAGTAGACTAGACTGCCGATGACGGGGAGATCAAGGTTTGAATCTTTTGGGTGTACTGAGAGTGATTTTCCACACTCCCTCCACGCAAATGCTTGGAAAATTCCTTTACATATAGCTTAGCGTAATTAGTACATAAACATATAACTCGAACAGGTAGTAAGATGCAGTGCTAAAAAAAACTTTAATCGGGTTTATCAATTGACCGCGGGGTCCCCTATAACCGTGGGGCAACCGCCCAGCGTGCCCATGCATCAAGATGGTGCTGGTTTTAGGCGCTATTTGGGATGCGATTGGTGTTCCTCTATGTATCGGTCGTCTGAGTATGTAATGATGGTCGTGTGGGCTGACGCAGCAATGGTGGGTCTTGCAGTCAATTGGCCGGTGGCGGAGGCACAGCTGTCTTGCAGATGTGACGGGTCTGGCCGGGGGGACTCGCTCCGTCCGACACTGAGCTCTTGTGGACGAACACTTGCAGGCAAGTGCGTTTCTGTTCTCGGTGATCGTTTTATATGGATTCGGTAAAACAGCTAAATCAGTGTTTGAAACTATCTGAGGACTAACTAATCTGGTTTGTGTCTCAATTTTCAAGTACGTTACACTTACAAATAATTTCCTTCGTGGCGCGTCTTAAATCTTTAACCAACCCGATATTATCGTAAAATAAACCGTGTTTTGTGTGTGTCTGTGAAAAAGTGGTATTTTAGTATAATTTTAATGTGATAAAACCTACAGCTTACACAATTGGTCACACGTTAGGCTCGCGAGATAGTCTCAAGTGATATATTACTGTGGTTTTCACATATTTTCTTCAGTTCATATCTCTAAGCAGAGATATAAGTAATGTACTTTAGAGCAATCATACTCTATCATATATGATATCATATTTGATATAGTCATATCGTTCAATCAAACGGACTACATTGAAAATTGGAAACAACCGAGGGGGCCGCATTAAAATAAAGACAACTTATTCATCATCTTAAGTAAAAAGAGCTTCAACTCAGTACCGTCTTAACATAAAAAGTAAAAATAAGATTATATAGAATAGTGAAACTCGCCCTCTAGTTCCTTCCTTAGAAATGCCCCGATAGTTTGTTTTTATCGCATTTTGTAGTACATAATGTGGTTATTTAGATATTTTTATATACTTAACTCTTATAATTTATTTTATAAACGTGTCCGAATCGATAATTGCAAATATAAATTTGAAATGTATAGTTAATGAAATGTCTTATTGTGAGTGTACAGATTGTATGAAAAATATCGACTAGCAAACCATTATATGCCAGGCCGAGGCAAAGGGTTCGATAATCTCAACTAATGACAAACTCAGGTAAGGCGGATGTCGTCTTTTTTTATCTGGTCTGTGTTGGAATGGGCGGAGACATTGCATCTTTTCCAATATAGTCCTCCTATCTTCATCTGCCAAGATTTTATGGACACTTAAAAAAAAAAAATCTTAGTAATTCCTATTGTCGAATGACCTTAAATAGACGCGTTGTCAGTTCGATGTCGAGTCCGATCTTTCATCTTGTCGATGAAGTCGAGCCGTCAATTGGGATTCCGCGCGGAGCCAAAAAAACGTGGTTCGTCTCTCCCCACGAACGATTGAGTTTTGTGGAAGTTTGTACGAAACAGATATGATGGCTTCATTCATGTGATCAGACTCTATTGTGTATGGCCCAACCTTGGTTAACCCTTGTAGAGAACATACAGTAGCCCCATGGCTTCTTTGGTGCTGACTGACAGCTGATGGCATTGAAAAGTTACCAGACCCAATTATGTATCCCTACGCCGAACCATAAGATCTGCAAAAACATGTGTTTAGCAGCTGTCACTTCTGACGGTCAAAATGTAGACATATACCTAAATGTTGGCTGTCAGAAGTCATCTGTGAGCTGTCAGTCAGCACCAAAGAAGCCATGGGGCTACTGTAGTAAGTAGTAACAACAGCTCTCTAGAGAATTTAGCATTTACCTCGAGAATTGAGCTAGAGATTGGTGTTAGTCACTCACGATAATTTCAAAGTTTTTAGACAGAAAGTATATACTACATTAAAAAGTTTCAAATTCATTCTCTTCGCAAATATGTTTGATCACTTTAAAAAGTGATGTAAATTATAGCATAAATTGGGGTAGCTTAGACTTCTCGATGGGTCAGTGGAAATAAATCCAATTTCATTTTGAAAAGAGAAACTGGCGCAGAGCACAACCACCTTTATTAATCACATATATAGTAAACAAATCGCTAAGCGGCTGACGTAATAATATTCAGGCAACCGCCTCGGTCAGCGAGAATTTATCTGTCACTTCACACGGCTTAAAATATAATGGTCTCTGTCGTTTACTAGAACTACTTTTCTCTTCTATCTAAGCTTGTATTCCCTTTCACCCTTAACCCACAGCCACCCTTTGTCATGTCAATAATAAAGAGGGAAAAGAAAACTACGAACCGTCTTATCACAAAGTAAACAGGAAAGTTCGTTGTTAGTTGTCAAATAACCTGAAATTTTCTTTTATTAACTTATCATGAAATTAGTTTATTTGTTAGAGGATGGTTAGGTTTGGATCCCTTTTTTATCAAGCCTAGTCTTATAGCTCCACAAAGATCTGAAATATTCGTTGAAAATAAGCTAATGTTACATTTTAACGCATTAATTTTTTCTGTTAATTAAACTCAAAATACAGGCTTGTTAGATAACAAGATCCCTTTGGGAATCTTTCAAATTTATTTTTTCGTGAATCACATTTTTAAATAACGCATCTCAGCCTTAATTATTGTGCTATAGCTGAACGGCTGCGTGGCAATTTCTCGCTTACAGGAGTGATCCTTTTAACAACAATTCGTGTTTCAGGCTAGAAAATAATAATTCACTCACTTCGCTGGATACCATTTCTCCATATTCCTCAACATCCTCAACATTTCCTGGAACGTTTTAACCTCAAAGCTAGACTACATTTCCACCCACATGAATCTATAAAGTTGCCCATACATTAATTTGGATTTAAAAACCATAATTTCCGTCAAAAACCTTTTAATTTTAGCCGATGGTTTTTAACGTTGTTGGTAAATGTCCATAAAAATAAGTTGGAGTCCAAAGCAACGAGATAGTTTGTTTTTACTTAGCAAACTTTCCCACATAACTATAAAGTAACGTTTAGTATAAGATGGTAAAATAGCAGCTACAGTAGAGGTAACTTAAGGCATCAGAATCACACTAAAACAGATGTTATGAATTATAAACTATCCCAAACCAACACAATTTAACTTTCCAGTTTTAGGTGTTTTTCTCAAAGTGGTCAGGAATATATAGTTTGCAAGGAAGTCGTAACCATCATGGGTTAGGATGCGTGCGTGCCGAGGAACGCACACATAGCTCATCACTCCTATATCCAGTCATCACTCCTATATCCACTCATCACTCCTATCATCACTCATCACCCCTATATCCACTCACCACTACTATATCCACTCATCACTCCTATATCCACTCATCACTCCTATATCCACTCATCACTCCTATATCCACTCATCACTCCTATATCCACTCATCACTCCTATCATCACTCATCACCCCTATCTCCACACATCGCTCATCACTCCTATATCCACTCATCACCCCTATATCCACTCATCACCCCTATATCCACTCATCACTCCTATATACACTCATCACTCCTATCATCACTCATCACTCCTATCATCACTAATCACCCCTATCTCCACACATCACCCCTATATACACTCATCACCCCTATATCCACTCATCACTCCTATATCCACTCATCACTACTATATCCACTCATCACTACTATCATCACTCATCACTCCTATCATCACTCATCACTCCTATCACCACTCATCACCCCTATATCCACACATCGCTCATCACTACTATATCCACTCATCACTCCTATATCCACTCATCACTCCTATATCCACTCATCACCCCTATATCCACTCATCACTCCTATCATCACTCATCACTCCTATCATCACTCATCACCCCTATCTCCACACATCGCTCATCACTCCTATATCCACACACTCATCACTCCTATATCCACTCATCACTCCTATATCCACTCATCACTCCTATATCCACTCATCACTCCTATCATCGCTCATCACCCCTATCTCCACACATCGCTCATCACTCCTATATCCACTCATCACTCCTATCTCCACACTTCACTCCGACCAGACACAAGAAACAAACTGGTTTGTTTTGTTTTTGTGAAGGGTTGTTCGATGTGCGCGGTGCTTTGATTGGATGGTTCAAGGACAAACCAAACCCTAACTTGTGTTTATTTCACATTATGTTTAATATTTTGTCATTTCTTCTTTTACGTTGACGTTTGTCTTGTACGGATTTTCTACAGACTGAATGAATTTTAGAATAAAAATAAGCAATATAAAAGATAAACTAGTCAATAATAGTATTTCTAAATACCCCGTGATCTGGGACAAGAGGCATACACATTTTGCCGCTGCCGACGTGTCATTACTTTAATCACTACGGCCGTCAAAGATTTTTTCCCCGATTATATAACTATTTTAAAATTAAAGTTAAAATATTTATACCGTTTTAAAAAAATTAAAATAGAAAGGCGTTTAAGAAACAATGCAATACGAATACGAATGATACGTGTAGGCTGGCTTTCTCTAGCCGGGTACCAAGAGCGATGAGTGATCTGCTCGGTGTGAACTGGCTGTTCCATGAGTTATGTGCGAGATAGGAGTGATGGGTGATGTGTGGAGATAGGAGTGATGAGCGATGTGTGCACTCCTCGCCATGCGTGCACCCTTAAATGCGAAAAATGTATTTTATTGACTCGCTAATTGAGTAATTACTACTGTCTAATCCAAGACAAATCTTGATATCTCAGGTACTTTGATGGGCTTAGTGTTATTAATATCGCTGTTTGTTAGTGTTTTGTTATGGTTCTTGTTATAGACCGCATTTCTAAAAGAAGGTAATTTGTGCTTTTTAACCGAAAAAACTATATGGTGCACTTTTTTAAAATCAACAATCGATCACTATTAATGAATGACAAACACTAACATTTTTTTAGCCCCATTAATAATATTTATTGTAATCTTTTTTTAATTCAGATGGCTCTCCAAGAGATATTTTTGGAAATTATTAATTAATTAATATTTAGCACCGCGTCTTGATAACCGTTCGGGTTATACGCCTTAAGTACTAATTACTCTAATGGATTAGGAGTTGGGAAGGTTGAATTAGAGGAAGTGAACCCGCATTTGCGTGGAGGGAGAGTGGAAAAACCATTTAGGAAAAACCTCTCCCAGTTCACCCGACCGAAATTCGAACCTTGATCTCCCCGTCCTCAGCAGTCAAGCTCAACACGACAAGCGCGTTAGCCAACTACGCCACCGAGGCGGGTTGGAAATTATTGCTCCCCTTGTTCACTAGTCCTGCCAATAGCTCCTAAAAGTTTTTCACAGGCACAGTGGGTATCTTTATTAGTGCGGCTTTATGTGTCACGGCGTAAATGTTTTGAACATTTTATTAGCCGTGCCACAGGATAAACTTTATTTACGGTGTTTCTTTACAATGGTCTGGGAGTTAAACAAATTGTCTGAAACAAACTCAAAAGGGGGAGTAGATTGGGGCAAAGATGTTAGTTTAGCGTACAAGATGGAAGTTTCCCCCCCGTCACTGCACCGCTTCCATCTCGGCCAGCACATTGGCTAAGGGATGGTGGGAGAGGGGTTCAGAAATAGAGCAGCAGGGAAGGAGGGTAGTAAATTGAATTGGCGCGGCAAGGGTTGCTTCGTAAATTACCTTTATTGACGAGCCAGGCACTTAGGTGGTATTAAGTAGTGAGTAGCAGGAAAGTCCCACTGTTTCCCCAGGACGGCGACTAATTAACTATACACTTTTCATCCGAACTTAATGAAATACAGGGGACAGAGACTCTCAACTTAAAATTAAGATTGCATTTTATTGTTGTTGACTTTGAAAGGACAAGGCTGACCTTTTTTTTTTTTTCAAACGAACATGGGTGGCCTTTTTGTTATTTTTAAAATAACTTGGTTGGCCTTTTTGTTATTTTTAAAATAACTTGGTTGGCCTTTATTTTTTAAAGAACATGGCCGGCCTTTTTGTTATTTTTAAAAGAACAAAGCTGGCCTTTTTATTATTTTCAAAATAACATGGCTGGCCTTTTTGTTATTTCTTAAAAGAACATGGCTGGGCTCTTTGTTATTTAAAAAAAACTTGACCGGCCTTTTTGTTAGCTCTAAAAGGACATGTTTTGACTTTGATTAGCTCTAAAAGGACATGGTTTGACATTAGTTAGCTTTAAAAAAAAATGACTGGCTTCCCCCCCCCTCCCCAAGAACACTGTTGGATTGGTGATCTGGCGGTTTAGGGGTAGGCTGTCAAAATTCTGTGTTGGGGATCTGGGATTTAATCCTCGGTCCCGGCACCGATTTATCTGATTGCCAAACCCTTCCTTCACCTCTGACAAGACATCTTGTGAATGTGAGGAATGCCAGGCCTCCACCGTGGTTCGGATTCCACGTTAAACTGTAGGTCCTCCATTTCATCTCACAATCACCCTACCATTACACATTAGCGTAAGTGCGTATAACCCGAACGGGTAGTAAGACGCGGTTCCAAGAATACTTTTTTGTCTTAAAACATATAGATACAAAATCTCTTCCTACACAGTTTTTGATAAATTTAAAAAATCTAAGACCATATTTAAAATTCTAGCTTCCAGGTGGACATGTTTGTGCACAGGGGCTATTAGTTACAAAATGTCAACCCTCCGCTTGCAGTAGATACCACACAATGCTCGTGACAGACAGACTCCTCATTTTATAAATATAGATATGCCACAGTTACTAACAAGCACATGTGCTAGAGCGTGGGAAATAAAGCATATTATGCTATTCGAAACTGCACATCAGAAGGAAGGTTGAAAAATTATCGATACTACATGACTAATCTCGATATTTTCCTTTCGATACCAATACTCTCTTACTCGATACTTTTTAGATATAATTAACAGACACTGGCGTGACGAGTGTATAGGTATATCCACATGAAAATTAAATGTCTTAAACTAACCCCAGCTCAGTCTGGATCTGAACTACGACCTCTCAGTTTTTCTTCTAAATATGTGAATGTGTAAAATACACTACGTTCTTATTTAACCAGGAACTTTATATGCGATATTATTAAATACCCAGTATTCAGATTTGCACGTTTTAACGGTGACATAATATAATACTCGTACACACTGAATCGTCTCTGTAGTGAAGTGATTGTTGATCTGGGTGTGACGCAGAAGGAACTTGATTGAATGTGACGTCATGCATTGTATGATCGGACCCTTTTAGGGACTTGCCGAATATTTACTGGCATTGCCATCGGTTATTGAAATTTGAGGGTTATTGTCGATGACCAAATCACATACGTATGTTGTCACGTGTCCTTGTTCTTTGAAGTGCCCTACACACCCCAGCCTACACACCTATGCAAGAGGTCATCTACATTGTGAGGTGATGTTTAGAAGTGTGTGCAGTATTTATCATTCTGAATGACGTTGAGTGTTAATTACAGCTGTAATGGCTTAGTTTATCAAGCACTTGGTGTGCACATACAATCCAACCAACAGAAATAGACCACCGCCGGTCTCGAAACTGTGACATCCATACCCAGCACATGAACAATTTGATTGATAAATAAATCATTTAATTTGGGGTGGAACCCATGGAAGGGAAGGCGATTTAAGGTAATTGTTTTTACAGTCTTTATGGCAAAAATAAATAAAAAATTTCCTTCAGTAGAAACGAGTTTAATTTTCTACACGTGGTGATATCATCAGATGTTTAATATATATCATGAACATAGCGGTATTTTCAAACGAAAATAAATAACTCTCATCTAATTCTGGAACATCTTTACCTATATTCATGAACTATTGATTTTACCATGCAAAGAAAATTAAAACTTTATGTTTCTAATGGAGAATTTTGATTTCTTTTGAACAAAAAAAACTTTTGATATAAAAAAACTGCATCTTAAGATGAGATGGAAGCAAACGTGAGTAAAATATTTTATATAAAAATACCTTTTCGATATAAATAAATACATTATTGCTCCAGTAGCTAGATTTAGTTTAATTTTTTACATATGGTGCTCCCAAAAGATCTTCCATATTTGTCGAGGACGTCACGGAATTCGACTAGAAACTTTTTAAATGAGAGGCAAATGTCCTAGTTAACTTTCGCGTTGACAAATATTCAATATCCGTTAGTAACATTAGAAAATTAAACTACAGTAGCCCCGTGGCTTCTTTGGTGCTGACTGACAGTCAGCATTTAGGTATATACCTAAATTTTGACTGTCAGAAGTGACAGCTGCTAAACAAATGATTTTGTAGATCATATGGTTCGGCGTAGGGATATATAATTTGGTCTGGTAACTTTTCAAAGCCGTCAGCTGTGAGCTGTCACTCGGCACCAAAGAAACCATGGGGCTACTTTATAAATAAAACTTTGTAAATGTAGTTACTAGAGGAATAGTTGATTCATTTCTGCCAAAAAGGTTTTTTTTTTACATAAAAACTGTAAAAGCGTGGAGTTTAACTCGAGCTTCTTTCGATCCTGGAAACTGGAAATATATTTTATCAAGACCTAAACTAGTTTTGTCACATAGGCTACATTTCACTGAACTAGCTTATTACAGAAATGTTTTTAATAAGTTATGTTTGTTTTCCTAGGCTGGAATGAACTTCATCGCGTCTTTCAAACCTTTCGGGTTGTACACATTATGTACTAACTACGCTAAACGATTAGAGATGAGGAGGGTCGAGTTAAGCATACCCGCATTTGCGTGGAGAAAGAGGGAAAACCCATTTAGGAAAAAATCACTCGCAGTAGAACTGACGGTGATTATAACCTTAGTCTCCTCCGTCATAGGCAGTCTGGTCAGTGGTAGAGGGACGCCTTAGACCATGTGGCCATCGAAGTGGTATTTTACACCCCGTTTGTTGAACTTAGGTTTTTATTATTTGTGTCGATCAATTATTTTAGTTTTTTTCTTTCTGTACGTATATCTTACTATCTTAAATTAAAAAAAAAAAAATTGAAAGTAGTTTTATGTGACAACTCAAACCTTAGCTTCGACTTCAGTTTGCTTCGAATGCTTCAATTTTCGCTTCGACTTCGCTTCCCATTTAAAAAGTGATCTTCTAACATTAACATCAGGCGAAACTAGACGGCCTCCTAGGATGGAAATATCCAACAAAATGTGATTCTTTTGTGTTTAAAATATATTAACTTAAATTAAGTAATTAACTAATTATTTCCAATTAAAGAAATAACATTTAAGTATTAGATCTAATAGTAATATAGTTTTTTTTAAAGATTAACAACATAATCACCCGCTTCAGTGGCCGAATGGTCCAAGGCATCATTCACACGCCAGGCTGGCCTGCTGATGACGGGGAGATCGGGGTTCGAATTCCGGTCGGGTCTCCTGAGAGTGAGTTTCATAAATTGTTTCCCACTCTACTTCCACACAAATTCGGGTACACTTCCTATAAATATAACCTCCCTAATCCCTAAAACCAATAGGGTAATTAGTACATAAGCGTATTACTCTGACGGGTAGTAAGATGCGGTGCTAAAGAAAAACCTACGGTATTAAACAAAATTGGAGGTGCTGATGACCCACTCGCGGGGTGTGGGGCTATTTGAGTTAGTATCCCAACATCCACTGGGTATTCGATTTAAAACATCCGACGCACAAGGACATATTTCACCTTTTGTCTTTTCCTCCTGCTGTATTTTATTTCATTTATTCGTGGTATTTAACGTGTTCTTTCTGAACTGATTGATTATATTATCAGCACACAACATATAAACTAACTTAAATCTAGGACAGGCACAACACCCAGTTCTCAACCGTTAATTCATCACTACGAAAGGGTAAACCTACATTTCACCAATGATACATTTTTCGGCCATACCGGGAATCGAACCCGGGATCCTTAGCTCATTAAACAAACTGAGACACACTACCGACTGAACTAAGGTGTTGGACTCCTGCTGTACAACCACATTATTTTAACTATTTTGTTATATTTTTTCCTCCCTCAAAATAATCTAAAAGGTTCTGTCACTCGCATCACCTATACTCTCATCCATTCCGACTGCCGCATGCGGCTAGTGTCGCCACAGTATGTTGCGGCCGTAAGCGCGTGTCTCTAGTCGCAGTCATAAATAATTGTCACAGTTTTAAAAACGTACTATCCATTCACGGTAGGAATTACTCTCTGAAAGATCTTTTTTCCTACCAATATCCTACTATGTAATAGATTTCTGGTAGGGAAAAAGGCCTTTTAGAAAACAATTCCTACGCTGAACAGACTTTACCTTTAGGGCACACGAAATCCTTGAGCCTATAACATTTTACTTTTTATTTTGAATATACTGTATTCACCAATTCTTTCCTTGAAGAACTGGCAGCCGCATTATTCCTATGTGCAAGTAAAGAGAAGCTGTTTGTGAACCTCCCTATAGGATCAGCGCACACAAAACAGACGAGTGAGAGTAACCGCCCGACCACTTGTTGAGTTGCGCGTGCGGGGATCTATCCTCCAGTCTTCCTTCCTCTCCCACGACTCGTCAATAGGAACTGTCATCAGAGTCCATGCGAGCGTCTCTTGATGCCCTCAGACTTCAGATACACTTGTCTCGCGCCCGACTGAATCTCAATGAAAGGTTTCCTTCGGGGCAGGGCGAAGCTGTACACTTCTCTGCTTGATTGAAACTTTTTTTTATCTGTAAAGATAGCTTGAGGATAGGCCAACAACGAGTTACAATACTATACCGAAACAAAACTAGGATGTTTAGGCGTAATAGTACTAGTAATAGCCACTGAAACTATCTTTACTTTGGCGACAAGGTGTGGAGCGTTATTAATACAATACACACGCTTCTGTCCATAGCAATAATCTCGTTCTCTGGTGTCTTTCTCTTCTGTCCATAGCAATAATCTCGTTCTCTGGTGTCTCTCTCTTCTATCCATATCAATAATCTCGTTCTCTGGTCTCTCTATCTTCTATCCATAGCAATAATCTCGTTCTCTGGTCTCTATCTTCTATTCATAGCAATAATCTCGTTCTCTGGTGTCTCTATCTTCTGTCCATAGCAATAATCTCGTTCTCTGGTGTCTCTATCTTCTGTCCATAAGCAATAATCTCGTTCTCTGGTCTGTCTATCTTCTATCCATAGCAATAATCTCGTTCTCTGGTGTTTCTATCTTCTGTCCATAGCAATAATCTCGTTCTCTGGTCTGTCTATCTTCTATCCATAGCAATAATCTCGTTCTCTGGTCTGTCTATCTTCTATCCATAGCAATAATCTCGTTCTCTGGTGTCTCGATCTTCTGTCCATAGCAATAATCTCGTTCTCTGGTCTCTCTATCTTCTATCCATAGCAATAATCTCGTTCTCTGGTCTCTATCTTCTATCCATAGCAATAATCTCGTTCTCTGGTGTCTCTATCTTCTGTCCATAGCAATAATCTCGTTCTCTGGTCTCTCTATCTATCCATTCCGTGTGAGAGAGACAAAGTTCGGTTCGTTGGCCTTGTACAATGACGGGACTTTGCCAACATCTCGTGATGCTATTTCCACACACAAGGGGAGTAGAAGCGTGTGTTGGAGTTGGTTTAAGGAGGGGGGGAGTGGTTTCCCCTCAGCGTCCTTTCTCTACCAAGTAGCCGGCGTGTTGGCGTAGTGTCGCGTAAATGTTGAGGTTAGACCGGTGCTAATTAGCCAAATCTTCTTCATCCTTCATCAATAAGTGTAGGACCCACGGGTGTGTTTTTACAGTTTACAATTATTATAATTGAGTATGCTATGCGTTTTTATTAATGTTTGCGGGAATTTTCTATAGTGTTTCTCCGATGTCTTGATTGATAAAAGACGCACAGAAATACCGTCAAAGTGAAGGTTAAATAATAGGCCACTCTATAAATCCAGGTGATGGAATGATATTCTGAACGTTTGGATCTTTATTTTTTTTTATTTTTTCCCCACTCCTGCACTCTTATCTCTTTTTTTATTTTCGAGTGTTTTCAAGAAAAAAGTGGACTCGAGTCACTTATCATCAGGCTGTGCTCTATGTTCTCGTCCTCGTGAGTGTACCCACGTGTCGCGTGAACCAGGAGTATACCTGATGGTAGAAACACGCGTTCCGGGATGGCGTAGGGGATCGCCACGAGGTTCTCGCGCTATTTCACGGTCCACGGCTGTGCGCGGCGGGGGGTAAGCCTCAACAATATCTGCCTATGCCTCGTTAGTTTGAGGCACCACCGGTATAAATAACAAGTGGTGGGTTTATCAAACTCTGTGGCGGAGAATTGGCAACGACGTCTTGGAGGTACTCGCTCGCTGACCTACTAGGACGGGGCGCTCTTAAAGTGGGATTCGAGCTAAGGTCCGTATTTTTACACACACATTTATTTGGAACACCTGTTCAGGTTACCCTAATGCCATAGTGATGAGGAAGGAAGTATTTGAGAGGTAACGCACCCGCATTTGTTGGAAGGAGAGTGGGAAGCCATTTAGAAATCAAAATACCCCCAGTAAACCCGAGACCCGATTGGGACTCAAACCCTGATCTCTCTGTTGTCAGCAGGCCATTATAACGTGAGTGGGACGACTTAAAGAATTTGGCCAACCAATCGGGGGAAATAAAATACTGTATCAGAAAATGCCTTTAGTTTTATTTGTTACACATATCAATCCTAACAGTTCCTGGATATCGTTTATTCGAATCATGGAATTTAAAAGTAACTTTTTCTCTTCATATAAAAAGTTTCTCGTCAAATGGTTACCCTCTCTCCCTCCACGCAAATGCGGGTTCACTTCCTCTAAATCCAACCTTCCCAAGTATTAACCCATTAGCGTAGTTATTACTCAAGCGTATAACCCGAATGGTTGGCAATATGCGGTGCTAAATAATAATAAAATAATTCCTGTAGTTATACAGTAGATTATAATCTTCTTCACAGAGTTTGCTCATTAACAATGAGTAAGAGAGCACTGATTGGCATTCTCTAAACTGGCTGTATCGTGAGTTTGAAATCACGTGCTATTGGTTTTAAATATTTGATCATTTTAATATTTCGTTTTAGTTGAGTCATGTTAAATTTTCTGGTTTTTTGGGGGAAAATAAAATAAAAATCGTCGTTATTTGTAGACCTTTGCCCCAAACTGTTTTAAGATATTGATTACATTCGTCCCATATTATTTTAAGACCCTTAATACATTTGCCCCAAACAATTTTTTAAACCTTGACTACATTCACCCCAAGCAATTCATAAATTTTGACTACACACGTCCCAAACTATTTTTAGATCTTGATTAATTTTGCCCAAATTTCTTCTACTTTCATTACTACCTAATTAGTGTAAAATGCTTATAACCAGGTTGAGTAGTAAGGTGTGACTAACAAAATAACGTAACATATTCAAATAAAACTGTAAACTTATCAACGGATTAACTAACAGAAGCACTTAAGAGTTATGTTTGTTAATTTCAAATAATTCTAACATTCGATAGTTTTTTTAAGTTGCGAAAATAAATGTTGGCGGAGTAAATTATTTCTTATTCAATGATTCTACAAGTCCTACTCAAGGAAAGAACTACCTTAGCGTTTTCCTTTCAAATTCGGACTTTAGTTTAAAGAAGAATGACAAGTGTGTGAGTAAAATAATTCGGTTGAGTGGCTTCTCGCGACCTCGCGAGGTCCTGAGGACGCATCCTTCCCACCAGAGCTGAATCCCAGCCTGTACAACGTCGGAGGAGTCTGAAACCTCTATGGAAGAAGAGGAGGATGAGGTGACCTTCCTGTTGAGGCTGCGTCCCTCCCCCTCGCCCCCGGTGCGACGCCGCAAGACAAGCGGGGGTGGGGGAGGGGGAGTAGTCCGGCCGGTGTCCAGCGGCGGCTGGGACGTTGTTGTTGAGCGCCAAGGAGGGGCTTCGCCTCCCATGATGCCCAGTGCGCCTCCCCCTGGTGAGGTGATGGGCGTGCGGTGCCCGGGGGTCTCCACCCCCACCAGCTGGGCCTGCCCCGTGCCTCAGTACGCCTGGGGGCTGCCCACCTGCATCGAGTACCAGGTACTCCCAGCTCCCCTCTGTTGTCTGTGTGTGTTCCTTATCTAGGAGACAAAACTAGGATCATTAGACCAATATGTCGTGTCGCAGATGATACAAACGAGGCATTGAGCCCATCAAAATATACTTTAATATTTGTGAATTTGGGGCATTAAACTGCAAGCATGATCATTAGGTTAAGTAACAATTGCATACATTTCGAAATCAAGGTCAAATACACCTCTTTATAAAATACCAATGGCATGTCTTCACAATAATCAATTTTCCATAAAAAAAAATTGAAAGAGAGACATTTATTTCCTCTATAATACTCTCCAAAAGTGTCTGAAAAAAATGGGAATTCCTTCTTGAAAATCTAGAATAGACCTTTTGCGGTATATATTCTACCCACTCGCATTTCGTAAGCTGGTATTGGTATTGGCTGTCTTTACACGTGTATACTCCATTCACGGTAGGATTTACTCTCTGAAAGGTCTTTTTTCCTACCAATATCCTACTATATAATAGATTTCTGGTAAGGAAAAAGGCCTTTCAGAAAACAATTCCTACGGTGAACGGACTTTACTCGCACGTCAAGTTTTTGAGCCCACTATTTCACCGGGTACCGGGTAATTGAGCAGAACAGTCTTGACTAGGGGTGGTGTTATTGTTATAAGGGTGCGGATGTTTGTGTCTTCTTCTTCTTATTCTTTAAGGTACGTATAATTCAAAATTCAAACTAAATTTGGTCTTATTTATTTGATAAATTTGATATTTTGTATTTATACAATCCAATTTTCATAGGAAGGTCCTTATATGGCAGCTAGAAAAGCTACTAGACTTATATATACTTTGACATATCCATGCTTCAAGTCATATGGTCTACAGCTATCACCTTTCAATACCTAAAAGATAATACTAATGTGATAGTAGAACGTTATCAATCTTGGCCACATTAAATATGTTTGCATTCTTTAAAAGGTTAGGTTCTTATTATGAAAATTGAACTGTTCCCACAATTATTTTTATGATTTCAAAGAAAAAAAAGCTTGTTGCCTAATAATTTGTATTCAAAGCTCGTTCCATTTCGAGATATCTATCTTATTGTTTTGATGGACATTCATGGTGAGTACAATCAGGTTAAATGGTTAAATACGGAACATCTGTGAATATCAAGGAATGATTAACTGTCACGGCAATCAAGGACATTTTTAGTTGGTCAAGAAACACTTTGGGCTATATTTATTTAGCTTGGGTAGAGACATTTCTCTATTGCATCTTTTCTGTTTTAATAAAATTTATGTTTAATTATCTTTGAGAACATTCCATATATAAGTATTAATAGCAAATATAGTTTTAAACACCCTTATCAATTTTAGTGTGGGATTTAGTTGGATAAATTTAGATTTTTGAATCAGGTAAAAATATAATTTTTCCCCTAGATTGTGTGGCCAATCTGAAATTAACATTGCTCACAAAACCATCATAAGTTTTAAATAAAATGACTACTAATACATCCTAAATAAGTTGTCGTTGACTAATTGAGCTTATTTAATAATTTCCGCGCTGGCGATAAGAGCTGTATTGAAAGTAGTTCGCTGCAGCGATGGTTTGATATTCTTGTGACAAGGTGGGATGTATTCTGCAGCAACAGCCGATGTTCTCGTACCACCAGTCTGCTCATGCGCAGTCATACTGCCACGACGCTCATCCCACCGCGTTCGTAAGGACGCGCGGCAACGACGAGCCGCCGCCCAGGCCGCCCAAGCCGGCGCGTTACAGCGTCGTCTCGACCCCCAGGCGACAGTCGTTCGCCGGTTTGGACAACGTCCAGCGCTTGCAACAGGTGGTCGGTCGGCTGTTGCACGGCATCGTGGCATGCTGCGCACTCACTGCTTGGCTTCTTCATATTCACCGCTTACAACAAAGTGCTAAATAATATATTTTTGGAAATGTTCTTTCTTGACTACCATATTTTTGTTTTAAAATAAACAACGTTGTGAGCCTTGCTTAACTTTTATATTGCTATAAAAACAAATTTAACTAATTTATTGATGTTTATTCCGGTTTTAATAATACATAATTAAAACTTATGTTTGGTAGAAATTTATATATAGCGATGAAAACATCAGAAAAGGCATCGAATAATGTTTGTTTTAAGACAATAGTGTGCTAATAATTAAAGCTTAAATGTCTACCCAACAAAAAAATAAAATTTAAAAAAATCAATTCAAGTTCGCTTGAAAACGCTTAAGTTGACCCTTAACCCTTAAAATTGGATATATATAAATGCTACCGATTTGCACCCAAGTATGACTTTTACACCCTAATATATGATACAAAAGTTGCATATTACCACATATGCATTGCGTCACCTTGGAGTTCACCTTTAACTAGACATGTGTGTGTTGATTATAATAACATGACACATGACCCGTGACCTGCATCGGTGATCGCGTGGTCTAACGCGTCATTATCGTGTAAGACTGTATTGGCGGTGATAAGGGAGATCGGGGCTAGAATCTTGGCTGGGTGCACTGAGGGTGGTTTTCCCTCAACTATTTCCCACTCTACCTTCATGCAAATATGGGTACATTTGCTCTAAAACTCTACCTTTCTCATCCCTATCCCATTAGTGCAATTAATGTTTGCGTATAATCCAAACGAGTACTAAGGCGCGTCGAAACAAAAAAAAAGACCGCATGACGATTTTTTTTTTTGCTTAGAATATACCCGTCCATTTAATTATTATACTGGAATAAGGATGAGGAGGGTAACATTTTAGAGGGATTATACCCGCATTTGCTTGTCGGGAGGGTGGTATAACATTTAGGAAAATAAGTCACCTTGTTTACATTTGAGCAGATTTAACCCCCACCCTCTACTCTCACGTGAGAACCAGACTATATATAATCTTGTGGGCTAGTCTTCGTGTTGGTGTGTTCAAGTTTAGGCTAAGCTAACTGGATTATATAATAATAATCACACTTGTCTATTTCAATGTGATCTCAAAGATGACGTAATACATAACATTTACGAACCTTGGCACTTTTTATAATATTAAATGTTTGCCAAGCATTATGTTTAGGGGGGAACACGGTAAGGTATTTACAATAATATGAGGGTTTGGGGGGTCAGCTTAAGTGGTTACCCTCACACTAACGCTGATAACAGTACTGTTAACAGGAAAAATTAGATGCACATTCATTTGGGATAAATATCTTTAACATTTTATATATCGTCATCCCCGTAAGGTTTATATAGTACTATTGGCAGCATAATGTTGACTCCCGAATTGATAGCTCTTGGAGACGATGAATTCATACTTTTAAAATATGAGCGAAGAATGACCCTGAGCACAGAACGATTCCTGGATAGCTCATCGGTAAGTGCATTGATGCGCTAAGCCAAAGGCCCTCTGTTCGATTCCCGTGTTAAGATGCCACTTTTCAACTTAATTAGGACGATTTAACTTTTTCGTTTATGATAAAAACAATATTAAAAGAGAAAACTTGATCACTTTTAACAAATAAGGTGAAATGCTTAGAACAAAGTTGATTGTTACAAAAGCGTGAATAAGGAAAATTAAATTTTTGTAAATAAAAACTAACAGGAACAAAAACAGCATAGTAGTCTACTATTAGCCTTCTATTTTTAAGATTAATGGACATAAGTTGTAATGATATGACACATATTTTAATTAACCCTATAAACATAAAATAGGTAGACTACTATAAAGTTGATGTTAGACTCTCAATAACATTGCAGGTGTTTTTTTCCAGAAAAACAATTTGTTCATCAAAATAAATAAAATATTACTCCATTAGAAACACAAAAGTTTAAGTTTTCTTCACATTGTGAAATCAACAGAATAAATCGCCTGGACATACAAATTTACTGTTTTATTATATGTAAAGATAATATTTAATGTGTTTCTTATGATTTAAATAACTACATATTAATTTTTTTTCTTTGGCACTGTTTTTCAGATCATATTTTATGTTTCAACGCTTTTATTGATTTGTGTTCAAACCCATACCAACATAATTTGGTTTGTTTTTGCATGAAGCTATGTCCTAACTACCTTTTTTTTGGAGTGATCTTTAATAAACTAGTTTGAGATGTTATAAAGGCGAGTTTTGTTTTTGACATGTTTATTAATCCTTGTACAGAAGGTGCTCAACTTTTTCTGTTTCCTACTCTTAAGTCATTTCTGATTGAATCCTTGATTATTATTTTCTATAAACTTGGCAGTAGTAATTGTATTTGAACTTCCCCAGGAGCTTAGGCTACAATTTATCACTTTCTTCTTGTCTGTCATAACCACAATATTTTCAACATATACAGGGCTGTAACCAGAAACTTATTCTGGGGGGTTATTTTACTGGGGTGGCTTGTGATATTACAACAAGAGAACAGTTAAAAAAATTTATTTATACTGACTAAATTACACTACATAACACATCCACGCCTAGCGCCTATAGTAGAACCTTAGTAGGAAGAACAGTATCGGACAGTTACAAAAGCTTTTAAAACTATTTAAATATATTCATACGTCAAGTCAAGTCAACATACATATTTATTGAAGAGAAATTATATAATATTCGTCCAATTCTTGCTTTGTTTTCTCCAAATTTAAATTACTTAAATATCTGAACTTCTAAGATGATGCTGAGAACATGGACTAAACGCAGATATCATGAATTCTGTTTTGTCGGTGACGGAGAGGTTAGGGTATTAATACCAGCTCATTATGCAAATGCGTGTACATTTAATATAATTTATATCTTATTCACCTTAACCCCATTTTGTGTTCTTATATGTAAATTACCTAAACAGTTATAAATAAAATAACATATATCTTAATGTTTAACTGAAAATATGTTACTTAGGTGTGAGTTAAGGGTAGAATTTTTGCAGTTTTTACATCAAAGGATTTTTTTGGTTGAAAGAAATCAAACAATTCTCCAGTCAAAACATGTAGTTTAATTTTCTACACATGGTGCCCTCGTTATTTCTTGAATATCTGTTAAGGGTGTCCTAGAATTTAATGGCAGCTATTCAACAACTGTTGATATCACCAAGTGAAGAAAAATTAAACTTTATATTTTGGCTCAAAAAAGTTCTGCTATAAAACCTGCGAAAACGCTGTCCTTTTCTCGCGTCTTTGTGTCAGAATCGCTATTTGTTTCCAAGTAGTTTTGAAGTCGACTGATATTCAACTCGACTATTATGGCGGAGGGTGGGTGGCTTCGTTCCAAACTTGTACTATTGTTTACTCAACTCTACCAAGTTTATCGCTATTTACAGTAGTCTGTTGTTTAGTGGCTCTCCTCGCTTCTAGAGCGTAGCTCGTGACATGCACGGGTATCTTGGCTTAAATTTACCTCTTGAGTTATTTGAACCGCTGCGTTTCTAGTCTCCTGCTATTATTTGTGCCATGACACACCTTTAAAAATAACTGGCGTTGATTATTTTACAAGGTATGGGGATTACTCAATAAATCCTATAATTTATATAAATATTTATTATTATTATTATTATTATTATTATATTACCCGCCTCGGTGGCGTAGTTGGCTAACGCGCTTGTCGTGTTGAAGCTCGACTGCCGAGGACGGGGAGGTCGAGGTTCGAATCTCGGTCGGGTGAACTGGGGGTGGTTTTCCCTAAATGGTTTTCCACTCTCCCTCCACGCAAATGCGGGTTCACTTCCTCTGATTCAACCTTCTCAATTCCTAATCCACTAGCGTAATTAGTACTTAAAGCGTATAACCCGAACGGGTAGTAAGACGCGGTGCTAAATATTATTATTATTATTAACTTTTTAACGTGTACTTTCTGAAATGACTGATCATATCATTACACGAGTATTTCTATGAGCGAGAGCGAAAGAGTGTACCAAATTTGCCAGTAAAGGTATTTTAACATACCTTCCAGTGTTCCTTTACATGCCACAATCTACACGAGACTTACCTACCCTCCGAAGAAAGTTGTGCTACGGTTTTTATCGGTCAATAAAAATCCCTGTACTCAGACATGGTTTGAACCCACGAACATTGGGTCTTGAGTCTAGCACTTTAGCTCAAGACCATCGAGGTCGACTATAAACATATTTACTTTGGATTACAGTTGTGGGTCTTCAGCCATGTTTTAATACTCATTTGGGCTGTACGCATACACCGATTTACGCTAATGGGATAGAAATGAAGAATGTTATAGGGACAAGTAGGTGACCTGGCGGTCTAGGGGTAAGGTGTCAGACTTCTGTGCTGGCGGCCGGGGTTCAATTCTCGGTCCCGGCACAGACTTATCTGATTACCAAACCCTTCCTTCACCTTTGACAAGACATCTTGTGAATGTGGGGAATGCCAGTCCTCCACCGTGGTTCGGATTCCACGTTAAACTGTAGGTCCTCCATTTCATCTCACAATCACCCTACCATTACACATTAGTGTAAGTGCGTATAACCCGAACGGGTAGTAAGACGCGGTGCTAATAATAATAATAATAATAATAATATAGGGACAATACCCGCAATCTTTTGAAGTGAGAGTGTAAAACCATTGTGAGAAAAATAGCCTAGATGCATTTGGCTAAAATTCAAACTCCGACTTCCTAATCGTTAAATCCGTGCGCCCACCGACGCGGGTATCCAGAGAAATAAACATCACATGCTACCCATACATTACCAGCTTTATTTTCAAAACGCTCATATTTATCTAGAATATCTTATAAAGGTTATTTCCCCTAAACTCTATAAATTGTTTCAACTAACGGTGTTCAATGAAATTTCAAATTTTCTTTGACTTTTTAATTTGTGGTGGGGAAAATCATTTGTACTCTTTAATTAACAAATTACTGACCCGTATCGGTGGTCACATGCTCTAAGGTGTCACGACCGTGATAGGACTTACGGGTGACGGGAAAATTGGGGTTTTAATCGGGGTCAGGTGTTTTAAAGGTGTTTTCCTAAATGGTTTCCCACTCTACCCCACGAAAATGCGGAAACAATTCCTCTAAAGTATCTTCGTCATTCCTATTCTATTAGCAGGTGAGATGGCAACAAATTACTGACTGAAATAATAACATACATTTTCAGATTGTTTTCTTTTCCTAATTTTAACTTTTATAATTTTGTTAATATTTTTATATAGCAAAGAAAATATAAGAAAATGTCCCCAGTAATAATTTCATAGTAAAAACATTTTGTAGATGAGTAGGATGCCAAAGAGTAAAATGTAAATTTTCAGGCTTTACTTTATGGGATATCATTGAGAACAATTATTGCTGACGTTTAAAAATCCCAGATTGTTTATGAAGTAGTTTGATATTTTTTTAAATATGGGTTTCACCAAATTTTAGGTGAATTTTTTGACTAATCAAAAGTTTAAGTTTAAAGGGTTAAGTGTGTCAATGCTTACATACAATCTCATAATGAAATCCCTCATTATCTTAAGAAAAAAAATATGATTTTATCGAAACATGACTGTTTGATAGAGGTACACCAACCATTTTATACTTGCCGATAAATGTTGCCACATTTTGTTGAAAACGTTATTAAAAATATCTAACAACTTAATAAATAACCCGGAATTTCTGATCTTCTGCAACGTTTTTCAGCCCTCTCCCATGTAGCGCCTTTAACACCCGAATAACGAGTGATACTTTGTATCCATCACGCAGGCGCAAACATTTGGTTTAGCGCCTTGAGGTTTGTTTCACCTTGATACACGCCGGTTGTGTGGCTTGCATTTCTCCTATCTCGCGGCGTTACTTCTCGCGCGCCACGCGGTAGGTTTAGGTGCGGAAACAGCTCATTAAATATGGACTTCATCAAACTTATAAAACATAAACAAGTTACATTTCTTGACAATGTGTGTTCTTTTCGATTAAATATTATAAACATATTTCCCTAGATGCCACCAGGGTTTTTAGGCTCAACACTTCATACATGGTTTGAAGTAACGTTTTCTCTGTCTGTTGTTTTGCCACCGACTGTATCACAAGTAGGTTGAGTGCCTCTCCAACCAACCCTCACCCTCTCCAACACCCCTAGTCTCTCGCTTTTCTCGGTAATAGCTCACATTTGCAACCGACTCGAAAATTACTTTTGGAAGGAGAAAAAGTCTTTCTTCGCGAACTCTCGACTCTTTCATGGCGTCCTTATGAAATGATACATTGCCGGCACATAAATTGAGGTCCCTGGTTCGATACTTTGCTTCAAGTTACGTCTCGTTCGGAGCATTAAATTTACAAGCAGCACAAAATGTAGGTCTCCGGTTCGATACTCTCCTTTTCAGGTACGTCTAGTTCAGATAATTCTCTTTACAAACTTCGCCGCGAGATCAACCGGTTACCCAACCGACCCCTAGTCTATAGCGTCACTCTCGCAATAGACTGGAACGCCTATTACGGGGATCCCCGGTCAGGTTATTGAGAGTGTGTTTTTTCATAATTGGTTTTCTACTTATCCTCCTCGAAAATGCAGGTATGGTTCTTCTAAGTTCGACCTTACTGGTTCCTAGCACAATAGCGTAATTAGTGTATACGTGTGCAACCCAAACGGATATTATTATTATTATTAGCACCGCGTCTTACTACCCGTTCGGTTTATACGCACTTACGCTAATGTGTAATGGTAGGGTGATTGTGAGTTGAAATGGAGGACCTACAGTTTAACGTGGAATCCGAACCACGGTGGAGGCCTGGCATTCCCCACATTCACAAGATGTCTTGTCAGAGGTGAAGGAAGGGTTTGGTAATCTGTGCCGGGACCGAGGATTGAACCCCGGCCGCCAGCACAGAAGTCTGACACCTTACCCCTAGTCCGCCAGGTCACCCAAACGGGTAGTAAGACCCGATGGTAGAGTAAGAATAAACATCCTCCGGTGAAGCGATAGCCTCAGGGTTTGCACGTTCTCCTCCAGGGGTGTATTCTAGGAGTGTAAACCTAGCTGTGCCGCGGGTTGATTAACCGACTGGCTCCCATATTTGGACCGTGTTCCGAAAAGGCGCGTCCTGTGTTTTATTAGCGAGCGAGCCACCGAGAACACGAGTGGGTGGACATCGATCAAACATTCACCAAGTTTCCTGCTTGTTTTGTTTTTCTCCCCCAAGTTCTTTATTCTTATTTATCTTAGCTCTGTTTTGTTTATCTGTGTTCCTTTTCCTCTTGACTTCATCTTGAGTCACGCGTTATTTAAAAAGGCTGTTCTCTTCGCTTGATAAATTCTAGAGTTATAGTTGGTGTTGCTAGGGAATAAAAATGAACACACATACACACTACACTATTCCCAAGCGCTGCTAATTCCGACAAATTTTTACCCAGAGGATTTCAATTCTTTTAAATTACCATCTTAAATTTAAATAAAACATTTATGTTGTTGAGTGTTGGATTAGCTAGTCTGATGTTTCGTGGAGGTTTGGGGGGGCTATAGCCCTCCAACCTTCGAAGGGATAGAATATTTATGAATATTTAATGTCTGTAGATGTTTGTTGAACTTTTTTTTATGTTAACTAAGAGCCAAGGTCTAAATTATTTAAGTACTATAAATATGCGCGCGCGCGTTAGTGGGTGGTGTGGTAACAGTGTGTTTGGACTTTAAATACATTCTTAGTCGCTAAATCTGTACACTACTCTGGTTTACGAAATAAGGTTTAAGAAACCGTATTATTAAAAGCAGCTTTGTTTAGAATTGTTATATTGATTTCTCCGAGCGATAGCTAAAGAGCCTACAAGTTTTGATAGGAAAGGTATTTTCTCCTACCTTCCAGAGTCCTTTTACATGCCACAATCTACATTGGACCTACGGATTTATTCCCCCTCCGAAGGAAGTTGTGCTATGGATTTTTATCGCGCAAGAAAAATCCGTCAACCTCGACTGGGTTCGAACCCACGAAAATATTAATATAGATAAATATATGTATCCATACTAATGCTACTTTTATTAATATTATTTTTATCAACCAAATAAACATATATTGAGTAATGCTGATATTAAGGGGTGGGGTTGGATTACCAAAACTCGTTATACAGCCCAGCCTACTATACTTATTGACACATCTAAATCTGTATAATTTACGTTTCCGGTAGTTATTATTCAAATTATCAACAAAAATAATATCTATTACTAGCACATGACACCATGTTATCGGAATGATCAACACAGCATACAATAATTTTCCCGAAACGGTGTTCCACTTTCTCTGAACGCAAATTTGTGTACATTTTTATCTAAAATGCTACCTCCTTCGTCCCATTTATATTTGTTTAAGTATGTCATAACTTCTAAATGTTGTAAAACGCGAAGCACTAAATGAAATTAAAGATAGCTTTAAAAAGGGAGTTGAAATATCCTCTTACAAGTTCCCGGCGTTGCTAACAGATGGCATCACCGTTGTGCTTTAATCATTTTGTAAATGTTATATTATTATTATTAGCACCGCGTCTTACTAACCGTTCGGGTTATACGCACTTACGCTAATGTGTAATGGTAGGGTGATTGTGAAGATGAAATGGAGGACCTACAGTTTAACGTAGGATCCGAACCACGGGGAAGGCCTGGCATTCCCCACATTCACAAGTTGTGATTAATACACGTTTTGTCAGAGGCGAAGAAAGGGTTTGGCAATCAGATAAATTTGTGCCGGGACCGAGGATTGAACCCCGGACTCCCAGCAGCCAGTACAGAAGTTTGACACTACCCCAAGACCGCCAGGTCACGGAAAATGTTAAAAGTGATTGTTGTAATGTGCTATTGAGCTTATACAAATAAGTTTGTATACCCTCTACCTACATTTCCAGTACTTTTTATACTTACTTCTCTCTTGTTACGCGCAATAACTCTTAGACGCTTATTCTTCATTAGAAAATGAGTTTAATTTATATTTGATTGATAATTTTGCTAAAACTAGTTTTAAAAACTGGCAACGTACACCAATAGTCTATCTATACTTATAATATTATAAAGAGGAATTTTGTTTTTTTGTTTTTAATGGATAAACTCAAAAACTACTGGACCGATTTTAAAGATTATTTCATCAAGGTAAATCTACATTATCAGCGAGTAACATAGGCTATATTTTATTTTGAAAATTTAATTTATTCCTCATAAAAATGTCAATAGTCACTCATATTTTATGGTAGAGTCTATGATGATTCTTCAATTTGTGTGTGTTGAAAATAATAATGCGGGGGGCAAGGGGGGAAGGGTCTAGTTGTTTAATAAAGTGACTTTGAAATAGCTCATCTCACTTTTTAATAAATAAGAGATTGACGATTGCTCACTTTTTTTCTTATTACATTTTATTTCTCGGTGTTTTCTCGAAACTATTAATAAACTCTTTTATTTTATTTTTTTGTCTGTTTATTAATTTCTCAGGTAACTCTGTCAAAACGTTAGGTTAGTATAAATAATAAATTATGTCAATAAATATGTAAAAGGGCACGTTGTCACTGGCACAACCAGTTCAAACGTCACTAATTGCTCAATTAACCCTAAGAGACCCTGTTCGTATCCCGTTAGGATGTTAATTTCTAAATTAATAACCTTGCTCCTATACAAAGACAAAATATATTGTGCGAGATGATCCACTATAGGATTATCTGCAGTAAATGATGAATCAGCTGTTCTGAAAATAAGCACGCACGCGCGCACGGTGGGTTTGAACTAATACTAATTTTTAACAAAATTAGCTTCCTCACAACGTATATACACACTTTAGAAGTAAAATTTTGTTTGGACTTGGGAAGATGGGCTTTTAGGAAACACGTGGCTATCAAGGATGTTAGTATGTTTAAAGTTAAACAAAAAAAAAATTTAGCAAACTATATTAAATATTATTTCAATACAAACCTTTAGTTTAACTTTCTAAACAAAGTAATAGCAACAGTTAATGAATATACATCATCAACGTAGTGGCATTTAAACATAAATTTTTCATATGAAAATATAATAGCAAGAATAGTACCCCATTCCCCGTATCCATAACATTTCTAGCAGAAAACACTCGAATAATATCATCCCTGGCAGCAAACATTCGAACAATAACATCCCTAGCAGCAAACACTAGAACAATAACATCCCTAGGAGCAAACACTCGAACGATAACATCCCTGGCAGCAAACACTCGAACGATAACATCCCTGGCAGCAAACACTCCAACAATAACATCCCTGAAGCAAACACTCGAACAATAACATCCCTGGAGCAAACACTCGAACAATAACATCCCTGGCAGCAAACACTCGAACAATAACACCCCAATCAGCAAACACTCGAACGATAACATCCCTGGCAGCAAACACTCGAACGATAACATCCCTGGCAGCAAACACTCGAACGATAACATCCCTGGCAGCAAACACTCGAACAATAACATCCCTGGCAGCAAACACTCGAACAATAACACCCCAATCAGCAAACACTCGAACAATAACATCCCTGGCAGCAAACACTCGAACAATAACATCCCTGGCAGCAAACACTCGAACAATAACATCCCTGGCAGCAAACACTCGAACAATAACATCCCTGGCAGCAAACACTCGAACAATAACATCCCTGGCAGCAAACACTCGAACAATAACATCCCTGGCAGCAAACACTCGAACAATAACATCCCTGGCAGCAAACACTCGAACAATAACATCCCTGGCAGCAAACACTCGAACAATAACATCCCTGGCAGCAAACACTCGAACAATAACATCCCTGGCAGCAAACACTCGAACAATAACATCCCTGGCAGCAAACACTCGAACAATAACATCCCTGGCAGCAAACACTCGAACAATAACATCCCTGGCAGCAAACACTCGAACAATAACATCCCTGGCAGCAAACACTCGAACAATAACATCCCTGGCAGCAAACACTCGAACAATAACATCCCTGGCAGCAAACACTCGAACAATAACATCCCTGGCAGCAAACACTCGAACAATAACATCCCTGGCAGCAAACACTCGAACAATAACATCCCTGGCAGCAAACACTCGAACAATAACATCCCTGGCAGCAAACACTCGAACAATAACATCCCTGGCAGCAAACACTCGAACAATAACATCCCTGGCAGCAAACACTCGAACAATAACATCCCTGGCAGCAAACACTCGAACAATAACATCCCTGGCAGCAAACACTCGAACAATAACATCCCTGGCAGCAAACACTCGAACAATAACATCCCTGGCAGCAAACACTCGAACAATAACATCCCTGGCAGCAAACACTCGAACAATAACATCCCTGGCAGCAAACACTCGAACAATAACATCCCTGGCAGCAAACACTCGAACAATAACATCCCTGGCAGCAAACACTCGAACAATAACATCCCTGGCAGCAAACACTCGAACAATAACATCCCTGGCAGCAAACACTCGAACAATAACATCCCTGGCAGCAAACACTCGAACAATAACATCCCTGGCAGCAAACACTCGAACAATAACATCCCTGGCAGCAAACACTCGAACAATAACATCCCTGGCAGCAAACACTCGAACAATAACATCCCTAGCAGCAAACACTCGAACGATAACATCCCTGGCAGCAAACACTCGAACAATATCATCCCTGGCAGCAAACATTCGAACAATAACATCCCTAGCAGCAAACACTCGAACGATAACATCCCTGGCAGCAAACACTCGAACGATAACATCCCTAGCAGCAAACATTCGAACAATAACATCCCTGGCAGCAAACACTCGAACAATAACATCCCTGGCAGCAAACACTCCAACAATAACATCCCTGAAGCAAACACTCGAACAATAACATCCCTGGAGCAAACACTCGAACAATAACATCCCTGGCAGCAAACACTCGAACAATAACACCCCAATCAGCAAATACTCGAATAATAACATCCCTAGCAGCAAACACTCGAACGATAACATCCCTGGCAGCAAACACTCGAACAATACCATCCCTAGCAGCAAACATTCGAACAATAACATTCTTGGCAGCAAACACTCGAACAATATCATCCCTGGCAACAAACACTCGAACAATAACATCCCTGGCAGCAAACACTCGAACAATAACATCCCTGAAGCAAACATTCGAACAATAACATCCCTGGAGCAAACACTCGAACAATAACATCCCTTGGAGCAAACACTCGAACAATAACATCCCTAGCAGCGAACATTCGAACAATAACATCCCTGGAGCAAACACCCTGGCAGAAAACACTCGAACAATAACATCCCTAACAGAAAACACTCGAACAATAACATACCTGGAGCAAACACTCGAACAATAACATCCCTAGCAGCGAACATTCGAACAATAACATCCCTGGAGCAAACACCCTGGCAGAAAACACTCGAACAATAACATCCCTAACAGAAAACACTCGAACAATAACATACCTGGAGCAAACACTCGAACAATAACATCCCTAGCAGCGAACATTCGAACAATAACATCCCTGGAGCAAACACCCTGGCAGAAAACACTCGAACAATAACATCCCTAACAGAAAACACTCGAACAATAACATACCTGGAGCAAACACTCGAACAATAACATCCCTAGCAGCGAACATTCGAACAATAACATCCCTGGAGCAAACACCCTGGCAGAAAACACTCGAACAATAACATCCCTAACAGAAAACACTCGAACAATAACATACCTGGAGCAAACACTCGAACAATAACATCCCTAGCAGCGAACATTCGAACAATAACATCCCTGGAGCAAACACCCTGGCAGAAAACACTCGAACAATAACATCCCTAACAGAAAACACTCGAACAATAACATACCTGGAGCAAACACTCGAACAATAACATCCCTAGCAGCGAACATTCGAACAATAACATCCCTGGAGCAAACACCCTGGCAGAAAACACTCGAACAATAACATCCCTAACAGAAAACACTCGAACAATAATATCGCAACTATTCAGCCGTAGCAACCCCCAACAAATCAATCCCCGTGAGCTATGAAGTGTTACGGTCTCATGCAGGGCTGGATATATAACATCGGAGGGACAATTTTATGTTGCTTGCAGCGGGTAGTTAAACTCTCCTGAAACGGTCGCACTATAAACGGCGTAGGCATGTGTCAGGTGTGGATGTGTGCGTCGAAAACTCGTCCATGTGTTAACGCGGGACATAAAAGTTCAAACTGCATGCTCTTACGTGATTCATGGGAGTTAAGCTCAGGTTCGGGAAACGTGGTTTGCAACTTTCAAAAGTTTGTTGTTATTCGTTTAGGGAGGAGTTGGTCATGTGCCCCGTTTAACGTAAAATTAATAAAAACAACTTTATCTTAGTTCTCTTGCGTGATCCCGTAGATTTTCACTCCCACTTGGATAAAAAAAAAAAGTACAGATATAATAACGTTAGCACATCTCAAGGAAAGTTTGTGTTTGTGCCACTATAGAGACCTCAACTTGTATATTGTCTACACTGGATATCATCGCTGAGGTAACTGCATGGTTACTATTGAGAAAACAGCGTTGCCGTCTTCTAGTCTTTGTGTGGTCCATTTCCCGTCAAAGATAACACAAGTTTAGCAACGCTGCGCTGGTTAGTCGAGGTTGCCAGTAGCTCCTTCTTACCCCGGCACACCACCTTCCGGCACAACTGAGAGCGAGGAGATTTGGCAACAGTTAACACACACAGTGCCGCATTACCTACCCACTAGGCAGACTAGGCACGTGCCTATGGCGCGAGATTTTTGGGGGCCACAATATAAAACAAAATCAAATTGTCTTCAGCAGCGCCCTTTCCGAGGCACGAAGTCACGGGATGTGAATCCGAAACCCTCGTCTTCAACATAAATGAACATAATTATCATTAAAACAACACACGCGGACTCAGTTGTAGCTGAAGCTTGCTCGTTATAAACCACTAGTGTATTGTTCTATTGTGTCTACTATTGCCATCTGTCTGCTAATAACTGAGCCACTCAAATGCGAAGCCGTGCCAAATATAACTGAGCATAACCATTTTGCGCAGTGGTTATATAATAGAGGGATATGGTGTAAATAGTAGCAATAAATAGGCCTACAACATTATTTTTTGTGTTCATTAACAAATAATAACTCCCGGCACAGATTTATCTGATTACCAAACTCTTCCTTCACATCTGACAATACATCTTTTGAATGTGGGGAATGGCAGGCCTCCACCGTGGTTCGGATTCCACGTTAAACTGTAGGTCCTTCATTTCATCTCACAATCACCCTACCATTACACATTAGCGTGAGTGCGTATAACCCGAACGGGTACTAAGACGCGGTGCTAATAATAATAAATAACAGTATATGATATTTTGTTGGGAGGGGGGAGCCTGCACTTCATGTGCCTAGGGACGCCATCTTTCTAAATGTGACCCTGTTTATACATAAGTCCTGCAGTTCTCTCAACAATGATATTGGGTCTAGTGTTTGTTGTGTGTAGGCAAGGAGGTGCGGGGCGAGCGCTGGACCAAGTTTTGTCGAGTAGGCGGGTCCGACAGTGATCTTGTTTGCGTCAGATCCTTCCCATACATTCACAGCACGTGTGGTGGACGAGAGGTTAGCACGCCGGACTCGCTTGAGGTGTGTCTACATGCTATTGACGTTTTAGCAATATCAAATTTGCCCTCCGTATCCTGTCGCCTGAGGCTAGTTGGTTTGATTAACCGCTCCCGAATGATGGTGGCATTATCCACCCTTATCTTCTTGTTCACTTATTTAATATCGTTTTAATGGTCGATGACAGTGGATTTATTGGCGCTAGAGCCTGCGGTTACGGTAAGAAAAACCGCTTACATTTGAACAAGGGCGTGTAGCTAAACTATGACCTGCTTCGGTGGTCGCATGGTCTAATACGTCACTTTCGTGTTGGACTAGACTGCCGATAAAAGGGAGATTGGGGCTTGAATTTCGATAGGGTGTACTAATGGCAGTTTTTTCAAAATTGTTTTCCATTCCCCCTCCATGCAAGTGTGGATACAACTCCTCTAAATTCAACCTGCCTCATCCCTAACCTATAGTCGCTAGCACATAATCGTATAATCTGAATAGGTAATAAGAGGCGGTGCTAAAAAAACCTAAACTATGTGTGTGTGTTGATTTGAAAACTTTCCACCAAAATATCTTGAAAAACACGTATTGCAGAGAAAAAAAAGTTTTAAACAAAAGTTGTTTGGCTCTGAGGGGGAAGTAAGGTGGTAAGGCTGGCATGACCTTGGGTGGCGTTGCTAAGGTGACGTTAAGGTCACAAGTTTATGAGTACCGGCTCCGGGCATGGCATTAGAATTTGGCCTATTCAAACATAGCTCTGGAAGGTACAAGTGTTTGTTTGTAAGATCGTATTTTTTTAAATTTTATTTAGCACCGTGTCTTACTACCTGTTCGGGTTATACGCTTTAAGTACTAATTACTCTAAGGGATTAGGAATTGGGAAGGTTTAATTAGATGAAGTGAACCCGAATTTGCGTGGAGGGAGAGTGGAAAACTATTTAGGACCGCCCCCAGTTCAATTCACTAATTTTCGACCGTGTTCCTTAAAGTATAAAATATTATTTCTAGAAAATCCATTATAGACTCGAAATAAAATGCCTTTATTCTTGCAAGTGCGTATCGTAGGTGTGTTTAAAGACAACCCAGTGTGTGTGTGTGTGTGTGTGTTTGTGAGAGAGAGAGAGAGAGAGAGAGCAAGCAAGAGAGAGAAAGTTTGTCTGAAGAAAACGAGGAACGCCAGGAAGTCATTTGGTAGAGCCTTCATCGCTTCGAGCTGGAATTTCTTGATCCGTACATTCCTTGAAAATGCTGGAATATATTAGTTTCTGGAGCTAAAGCAATATCAACTCTTGTTGTGTTTCATTGTCTATTGGGAGACCAGCAATTTTGGTACACACAATATAATAAATATCAAGTTGTGTTTACTTGATATACTGTGTTATTATATGTTAATTGTGTTCATAATGCGGTATTACCAACAGTTGTGTTTTCTTAACACAAAATATTATGATGTATCTACTTGTGTTTATAATGCGGTAGGCCCAATAGTGGTGTCTACTTACACAATTATGAATTTATGATGTATCTAATTGTGTTCATATTGTGGTAGGGCCAACAGTTGTGTTTTCTTTCAGCTATGTATTATAATGTATCCACTTGTGTTCATAATTCGCTATGACCAACCGTTGTATTACCTCTACACAATGTATAACTATCATCGTGATAGTTCATAGTTCAAACGCTCGCTCCCCGCGACTTGAACTCTCAAATATAAAGGTTAAAATATTTCTTTAAATCTCTAAAAACTACGTAAAAAGAGTTTGAAACCATGGTGTGGTGTAACATTTCAGTATCGAACCCCTGCCAGTGGCGTCTCCTCAGTGTCCTCACACTTGTCCTAAGCCCCCCCCTCCCCCCTCCCCCGTGCCCGTGACGTCACATCCTCATCAGCATGTGTCACACGCTTAGCTAGGACATTGTCCTGTGAGAGGGACATGACAGACTCTCGCAGGATTGATTTTGAAACGAACATTTAATTCGCAGACACGGGTCTGAGTGGTATGTCGGAAGTTAGTCAACACAATGCCTGATTGACGTCATCATATTTCAGTGATGTTCGATTATTTCAATCCGGTTAATGGAGTTTCATCCGAAGTTTTATGAGAATCTGACATGTCGACTGTGCTCTCGTGCGTACATTGTGTTTGGGGTAAGTTGGCTTTCGGAGGCTTACCCATATCTGAAGGAAAGCAATTACCCTTTACACAGTATCCCAGCTCTGTTGACCTACTTGCGTGTGTATGTCCTCCCATTTATTGTGTGTACACAGTAAATTATATCCTAAAATTTGACGCTTTGTTTGTGAGAAGTAGTATCGTCTTCCGTGTTCAAGATGAGCCACCAAGATAATCTCTTCCCGATGTAAACGGCATTTTAACCCAGTTCTCATGTCATTTAGGGTTTTCAGCATCACGCACCTAACAGTTTGCTTGTTTCTTTTTTAGAAACGCTAGTAAAGTGTTTTGTCGGCCCCATACAGATTTCACTTCCCAGGGAAGTGACGAATTAAACACAGTAAAATGTTCATTGAAGTTCAGTTCCCAACATACACACGATTACATACACACACTAATTTACACTGGCATTTCTTTAACCACGTTTAGTTTGCTGGAGGCAGTGAGACACTACGGAGTGGCTTCTTTTGTGTGTTTTTTTTCTCCTGCGGTCCGTCGCCTGGTTCGACATAGTTGAGGGATTAAATAAAACTACAACCTAGTTTTGTTTTTTAAAGGGCCCGAGGCAGTGTAAAACGAAATATAAGAAACGTGAAGGGTGTAAAAACATCAGGGGGGGAAGAAGCTAAAACAGTGTTCCCATCATTTAAGTGTGGAGCCCCGCCGCGTGCAGGCAGGCAGTGTCTAAATATAGCCGCCGTGCGTGTGCGGACGTCTGGGGCGGTGTTGTTAACGTCTGGAAAGCCAGTCGCCCGTCGAGATGAAGGAGATAGCCACTGGGCCGCTGGTGGCGGCTGCGGTAGCCATCTTGGAACAGCAATGTCAGAAGACCACTGCGCGTCCGGCGTGCCAACAGAAGCGACCCGTGTCCCACGCCCTGCGTCGTGGCGCCGCCCCCTCCAGTTCTACCGAGGCGTCCTTGGAGGCGAAACAGAGCTCTGTTATCCGGCAGTTGCAGCGCAGGATACTGTCCAGAGGCGAGGGCGGCAACGACCCTGACTCGACAGAGGAACGACAAACTGTCCACAACTGCGAGAGGGACTCGAGCGCTGACTCCTCAGGAAGTGCTTCGGACGACGCGCGTTGTGCCCGATCTGTGTCGCCGCAGGAGCCGGGAAACGAAACCTCTCTCGAACGACCGCGACAATCGTCGACTTGTGAAGCCGGTGATGGTGAGGACGGTGGGGCGCCGGAAGAGGGTGCCGGCGATGGGGTGACGGGTTCGGTCGACTCTCGTGAGGCGTCAACCGTCGCCGACTTGGACACGTCACAAGGTGGATCATGATGATGACGGCTATTGTCTCTGTTATCGTATTGTACTGCTGGTCTCGTCGCGCTGGTCGTCTGGCACTCCACTTGCTTGTATAAGTGGGCGTGTCTGAGTGTTTAAATAACCGGGGTTATTCTATCTCGCTTGTTAGTGATTTGTTGTTCTGGTGCTTACTCCGCTAAAATCCCGAGAGAGGCTATTAAAATGGTCCATTTTCCATAGGAAGGGTCTTCCTTACCTTAGATATACTTTAACGTATTCATACGTCATGTTCTACTCTGAAGCTTTCACTTTTGACAGATAAATAACGCTAATAATAAAGTAAAATAATATCCCTTCTGACCGAAAAAATATAGGTTTGTGTATTTTAAAGGCTCCTTCCTATAAAAACGGGACTGTATGTCATACTCGAACCACTAGGCTCAGATTTCCCCTCCCGGTACTAGATGACTCCACTATATAGGAAGAGGGGGTACATGAGCATATACAGACTATTTTAACACCATTAATGGATTAATTTTAAGTGATAGGGGATGAGAACATCACATGAAAAAAAACCTCCAATGCGTCATACATATATATGAACCTTGACTTCCCCGTTACCAGGAATAAATTAGTTTCCGAGCTCGATGCCATAGACTGTGTGACCACCGGTACGGGTAGTAAAATAATTAATGATTGTTGTGGTCACACTTTATCTTTAGTTGATCGATTTGTTACTAGAAAATAAACTTAAACTATTACACCAAGAGTCTAAATTTGGTTTTAATTTTTTTTTAAAGTTGCATTGTGTCTTACTACCCGTTCGGTTTATACGCCTATGGACTAATTAAACTAATGTGTTAGGTATGAATAAGGTTTGATTTATAGGAAGTATGCCGGCATTTGGGTGGATGGAGAGTCGAAAACTTGTTTCGGAAATATAATTTTCTTTGAACATGAAGTTACTTACCTCGTGTTTTATGTACACAAAAGTAACGCATTTGTATTTTTATTTATTTTTTTGTTAAAAGAAAGGTTCACCTTAACCTCTCCAACCCTCCCTTCGACAGTCACAAAGCGAAGCGTACATCTTGCCGTGGAACAGAAAGAATAACGGGTTAATTAAACTCTAGACTAATTAACAGGAGTATAATGTAGTAATTGTGTCCATGTAGTCTTTTATGGCCGGTGAAAGTTACGCAGACTTTGGTAATTTATTATTCTTTGATTAGAATTTATTAACAGGCTGAACGTGACTTCAAGCCAGTATTGTTGCAATTTTTATGACAAAAATTTTCATTTTATACAAAATAAATAAAATAGTTCTTCACTAGATACGTTTAGTTTAATTTTCTACACGTAGTAATATCATCAGTGATGGATTAAGGTGCGGCAGAAGGGAGCGCAAGTGTTTTTACAGAATTGAAATTTGTTGGCCAAAATAAATCAAATACAACATAGAGTTTAATGTTCTGCACATGCTATTATCAACAGATCTTGAATATCTCTCAAGGGTGTCCTGGAATTTTGTCAAAACCTTTTCTCTTTATTTAAAAAGTTTTAAATAGATTTAACTCCAGGACACCCTTAAGAGATATCCAAGATCGGTTGATATTAGCATGTGCAGAACATTAAACTCTATGTTGTATTTGATTTATTTTGGCCAAAAATTCTTAAATATTTGTCATGGGCATATTAGAAATTGGTGAAACTTTTCAAACTAAGAGAAAAAGTTATTATTAAATGCGGCCGGGGTTCAATCCTCGGTCCCGGCAAAGATTTTTCTGATTACCAAACCCTTCCTTCACCTCTGACAAGATATCGTGTGAATGTGAGGAATGCCAGGCCTCCACCGTGGTTCGGATTCCACGTTAAACTGTAGGTCCTCCATTTCATCTCACAATCACCCTACCATTATACATTAGCGTAAGTGCGTATAACCCGAACGGGTAGTAAGACGCGGTGCTAATAATAATAATATTATTAAATTGTATTTTATACTTGGTAACTGTTTATATTTTACTTTGTAAAGAAAATTACACTAAACGTGTCCACTGAAGCAATATTTTATTTACTGTGTCCTAACACATTTTGGTTATACAATCCGCAGAAATACTGGCCTTAACTGGCGTTCCTTTCTACCTCCTTACCCCCACCCTCTAAGCGCAAAATATTATCTCTATGATAAAACCGTTTCTAGTGTGATTTTCGTGAATATCAACAGGACCATGAATTCCACCAGAATCGCGCTCAGCATTAGCTTTGGTAACTTACTATCAGAGGACCGTATTGGTGGTCGCACGGTGTAACGCGTCAGATTGGGGTTCGAATCCCAATCGGGTGTACTGGGTGTGTTTTATCCTGATTCATTTCCCGTTCTCTCACCCGCTTCAGTGGCCGCATGGTATAACGCAATTCTCGGGGATATCGAGGTTCGAATCTCGGTCGGATGTACTGAGGGTGGTTTTTCCAAAATAGTTTTTTCTACTCTCCCTGCACGCAAATTTGGGTACACTTCATATGAAATATATCTTTCCTCATTTCTAAAACCACTGGCGTATTAGTACACAGGTGTATAACACGAACAAGTAACACGCGGTGCTAAAAAAAAATCTCTCCTTACAAGAAAAAGCGTGAACACTTAATATAGAATTCCACCTTACTCACCCTTATCCCATTGGCGTAATCATTTTAGGCCTATACCTATGAAAATTCTTAAACTCAGGGAAAGAAAAAAAAACCCACCAAGAACATCACTCTGTATACACCTTCTTGAACCTCTTTAAATGTTTGCAGTCAAATGCCCTTTTTGCACACGTATACCATTTAATAATACTGTGTCGCTAAACATGTGCGTGTACTTAATTGTTTTACTTGAGTATTGCTAAATTAAATAAGAAGGTGGTTTATACTGGTCTTAGTTTTCGAGTGTAAATAGTTCTATTACCAGAAGATTTACTAAATGTCCGTAGTTGAATAGGATTGACGAAGAGGAGAGTATTATATTACGTATATAAAATTTACATTTATTCATTTAATTTTTTTTATCAGTATTTGATTACTTTATTAATATTGTATGTATATGCTTAACATACATATATGATATTATTATATATTTATACTGTCTGAATTTCATAATAAGCCCGTTATTTGAAAACCCATGTTGCCAAAACGAAAATAAAATAAAATTGAAAGTGATGTAAATATAAATTACACAGTAATCCGAATATTATTATAAACTTTTGATAACTTTCAGATTAAATTTATTATTAATAAAATCAAATAAGACATATTTTTGGAATGGAAAATCTTAGTGACTTAAAAAATCGATTTTGGTGGTTAAAAGTGGGATTTTTATAAAACTAGTTTTATTTACACAAACATCGCGTCTCGCTGCCCTCGCGGCATATAAATCACGTTAATCTGGTAGGGACGGCGAAGGTATAATTTAAAGGAAACGTAGCCGCACTTGCGTGGAGGTAGGTTGGGAAGTTGTTTTGGAAAACCCATCCTTGCCCGCCTCTCTTCGCGAGGTTACAAACTTAATCAAACTCGATACACATTTTCACCGTTTAAACAGTTCAGATTTGAATAATTTATTTCGAAACAATCGTGAATTGACAGCAACCAATGTAACATTTTCTCTCTCTTGTGTTCACGGGAGCTTCGTGAATGTTCGCCCGAACGAGTGAGTATTTTCCCGCGCGGCGAGGCCATGCACGTCCCCTAGCCATCATGATGATGACCATGTGTGACCTTGATGTGTGGTGTTTCTCAAGGGGAGGGGAGTGACAGTCGGCAGGGTGACGGGGACGGGGAGGAATCCTCTACCAGCTGCGACACCTCGAGCGACTCGGACTCGAGCGGCGAGCACATCATCGACGAACAACTTCAGGAAGATCATTCACGTAATCTCTTGCTTACAGCTCACCTCTCTCCCTTTCATCTCGCCCTCTTTCTGCCTTTCATCTCACCCTCTTTGTTCCTTTCATCTCGCCCTCTTTCTGCCTTTCATCTCGCCCTCTTTCTGCCTTTCATCTCGCCCTCTTTCTCCTTTTCATCTCGCCCTCTTTCTTCTTTTCATCTCGCCCTCTTTGTTCCTTTCATCTCGCCCTCTTTCTGCTTTTCATCTCGCCCTCTTTCTGCCTTTCATCTCGCCCGCTCTCTCCCTTTCATCTCTCGCCCTCTTTCTGCCTTTCATCTCGCCCTCTTTCTCCCTTTAATCTCGCCCTCTTTTTGCCTTTCATGTCACCCTTCTATTCCTAGAATCCCGCCCTTTACTTTCATATTTTCCTCTTTCCCTCCCCACTTTGTTTGATCTTGTGGTTTTATATCCAGTTAAACTGCAATGCAGTCTATCCCTCTTCATATCACACATGCTGTGTTGACTAGCCTCATTCATAATTAGTCACCACAGTGTGCTCACATCTAATAAGGCGGGGATACTTTTTATTGGATCTGAGCGTACTGTTTTTTTACAACGAACTTTCTTTTACATACTGGTTTATGTAAAGCAGAACTCTTTACTTTCTGATAGTAAAAGTTTTTAACATAGACACCCCTCCCCGCCCCCCCCCCTTATTACCTTTTATATATTTCCAAATTTGAATAGAGGCTAAACACATTATTTAGAATTTATAATACAGGATACATGTAATTAGGCGTCAGTATCGTCTTAGCTTGCTTGCNATAGAGGCTAAACACATTATTTAGAATTTATAATACAGGATACATGTAATTAGGCGTCAGTATCGTCTTAGCTTGCTTGCCCCTGATGTGTGGGCCTGGGTTAGAGTACCGGCCGGTTGCATTGAGGTTTTTTTTACTGATTGTTTTCCACTCTTACACACACATGCGGGTACATTTCCTCTCAAATTAAATGTTTCCATTCCTTGGTCCATGATTTTAAATCTGTCAATACCATTAAAAACCCACTTCGATGGCCGCATGGTCTAAGGTGCTGCAATAGACTAGACTGCCGATGACGGGGAGATCCCGATCGGGTGTACTGAGGGTGGTTTTCCACTCATTCTCTCCACGCAAATGCGCGTATTTTTTTCTCAAAATTTAACTTTTTATCATCCCTAACGCATTATCGTATAACCCGAATGGGTATTCAGATGTACTAAAAAACCTATAAATTAATAATAATAATATAGTAAGATTTAATCAATGTTGACCACAAAGAAGTCTGTGTTTTCTTAAAGGTCATTCCTATGACAATTGGACTGTATTAGGAGGGAGTGGAACAGTTTTCGACTGAAGGTCGAGCAAGTTTTATTTTGACGGCTCTGCCTTGACATTAGCTCCCCTGGTGTGGGTTTTAGACACTATCTGTTACGAATGGATTAAAATCTTAAACATACTTCAGTAGGATGTGGGTTGGCCCAAGACTTGCTTGCAAATTAGCCTCTAAATTATGCATCATTCATTACAATAAATGGTTTATTAGTTATAGCATTTTTATTAAAGGATTTTTATACGAAGTTATTTGAATTCAAACTTTGGTTGTTCGTAAGTGAAATAAGGATAGTGTACAATTTATTAATTCTGGAGTTTTAAATACATATTATTTCTTTGCTTTATTTATTTGAATTCAAACTTTGGTTCTTCGTAACTGAAATAAGGACATTCCACAATTTATGCATGCTGGAGTTTTAAATATATATTTTTTCTTTGCTTTATTTATTTGAATTCAAACTTTTGTTTCTCGTAACTGAAATAAGGACATTCCACAATATATTCATGCTGGAGTTTTATATATATCCTCGCATCTTTTTCTTTAGTTTTCATCTGGATACTTTCGCCCACACCCTTGCTGGCAGATAGCCACGCATAATAAAGATGAATCCATGCTACTCTTTCACATATAAACAAAACTAAGACGATGTGTCGTATCTGTCCGTGGTATGAGTAAACGGATTAAACTCTAACTTGGTACTACGGGAACATTTCTGGTTTCTATTCTTAATGCTCATACGGGTACTTCTTTGTTACTTTGGAGGACACAAATGTCGATTTTTGGAGGTCAACAAGTATTTAATAATCTCACCGGAAGAGTTGGGTAACTCTGGTTCATTCCTTGTTTGGATGAACTATAGGAGTTTTTTTCTGTAAACTGGGCCCAGTCCCTGATTGGATCAACTATAGGTGTTTTTTCTGTAACTCAGGCTTAATCCCTGACTATATGAACAGCTATATATTTCTTCCTGATAACTTTTTCCGACTGCTTTTTATATAGACGAATGCTGATGCAATAGGCCCACCCCATTAGCTTAGTAAATATTGTATTAAACATATTATTATTTTTGTAAATACTAGGTCCAAATATACCTTCGTATACCGTGTAAAATAGCAAGATAAGCTTTCCGCTATGGTATAGCTCATAATATAGGGGCATAGTATAATCTGGTAAGGGGAGATAAGGTCATAGTATAATCCGGCAAGGTGAGATAGGGTCATAGTATAATCTGGCAAGGTGAGATAGGGTCATAGTATAATCTGGCAAGGTGAGATAAGGTCATAGT